>LKNJ01002916.1:22028-58687 GCA_002120245.1 Maccullochella peelii | reverse complement strand
TGTCTCAGCTGGATCTGAAGGGACTGAAGCAGCACTGTGAAAGGGCCGTGAGGGCAGCAGCGTCCCCGTCCGCCAGCCTGGATCAACACATAGAGCCGGTCCCTCCGGAGTTCATCGGCAGCGTGAGGAAAAGTGACAAAAGGTCTCTGGCAGAGTGGGAAAATGAAGGTGAGCGTCAACAACACTGGTGCAGGTTTTAGAGGGATTACGGCGACCTGTTAGAGAAGTGGGTAAAGTAAAAGAAGAGGAAGATGGCGCCAGGTCAGTGAATAACAGCATGGAGTTTGTGTTTTTGTCAGAGATGTTTAAACTGCCGTTTCCCTCCTTGCTGTAGCAGTCTCTCCTTACTAATGCATCTATACATGCAACACATTCAGCTGCAGTGTCCCCATAAAGCACTTGAGTTCTATTAATAACCTTGATCAGTCACTGCACTACTTCCAGGGGTGGAAAGTAACTAAGTAGGCTACATTTACTCAAGTACTTAAGCACAGTTTTGAGGTACTTTAATTTTGCTGATATACTGTACTTTTACTTAAGTGGGATTTGAATGAAGAACCTTTACCTATAACATAGTTGGTTTTTTTTTACATGGTGGCACTGGTACTTTTACTTAGGTAAAAGACATCAGTACTTCTTCCACCACTGACTACTTCAAATTACTGCTGACCATTTTCCAAACTATACCAAAGTGTAAAATCCCCCACACTATATCTTCTTTTATTGCTCTCAACATCGTGTGTCACTGTGTAGCAATGCAGTCACAGTCTTCAGATCAATCTTTTTACAGTTGCATTATCACATAATGGTTGTGTTCGTAAATAGGGCACTCTGATAATGAATATAAAAATCCTCCATGATTTAATAAAGGATTTCTTATTTTTACAACAGTGGTTCTCAACCTGGGGCTCAAGGTAAATCTGAGGGGTCACAAATTGATAAACAAGAAAGTAAAGAAGAAGAAAAGTCATTTCTGCTACTTCTTCTGAAATAGTAGAGAGATGTAGCTCTTCATAACTCCAAAAGCTATTAAAATGAAATCATCTGAGAAGGGAAACGCTCATTTTTTGGTTGATCTACTCATGGCTCATATGTGACCTGTTACAAGGGGTCGTGAGTTGGGTCACAAGCCAAAAAGGTTGGGAACCACTGATCGACAACATTCAAAATCACATGTAATCTCCTCATACTACTGAAAAACTACAGCACCACGATGAAAGCTTGTAGATTTATGATATATTACTTTTGATATACTACTTCTGTCATACTGTATAAGTTTTCACTCATACAGTATGACAAAAGGTGTAGTTTGCTATGTAAAGTTTAAAGGCCTTGATTGAAAATCAGTAAAGTCTACTTGCATGCATCCTGCTGCTGCTCAGGTTACCACTCTATCTTAACAGGGCTGTTGCAAATCTCAAAGAATCGAGTCGGAGTCCTACTCTTGGCCGGCGGTCAGGGGACCCGTCTTGGTGTTCAGTATCCCAAAGGGATGTATAACATTGGGCTACCAAGCGGCAAAACCTTGTATCAAATCCAGGCAGAGCGAATTCACAAAATCCAGGAGCTGGCAGACAGAAAGCATGGCTCAAAATGCACCGTGCCATGGTAAGATTAAATGATGCATCTTCCTCCACTACTCTGGTCATATGTACTGTAGGATTATGCTGACATGAGGCATAAACTCCCAACCATTTGAGTACAATACACTATAATTTAACTTCCACCTTATAAAGTTGAATTTGTTAGCAAACAGTTGCTTATTTACACGTCCAGCAGACACAGAGCAACATTGCCATTCATTTGATGTCATATTTCTGTTCAGTAGGAAAATGTAAGTCCAATATTCCCTCTCCTTTTAGTTCTGTAGGTAAAAAAAAAAATCTTACCTACGAAGCCAAAATGCAATAACTGCATATTTTGTCAACATTTATCAGAATCAGAATCATCTTTCTTGGCCAGGTATGTGAACACATACAAGGAATTTGACTCCGGTTTTTCATTGCTCTCAATGTACATACACAGAAATAGACATACATACAGCTAAAAACAAGCTCAACAAGGTAAACATACACATTAAGACCAGAACCTGACTCGTTGACATTTGTTTGTAACATATAAAGCTTTTTTTAAGTCTATAATTACATAGAAAATGGCTAAAAACCAAACCAAATGGTTTCAGCAAGAGAGTCAAATTTAGTTTAGCTAGTAGAAGCTTGCTGCTGAGATTTCACATACAAGTAGTCATGCGATCCATTGTTAATACAAAAATATTGATTATAGCCGCTTTAAGGAGTGTTAAATGACACAAAGTGTAAGCTCGGAGAAGTTTTAAGATAAATAATGTCACCAAGATTATAGAAGGTAAATCTAACATTTTAAACCTCCTGTCTACTATTGCAACTCTTCAGGTACATAATGACCAGTGAGTTCACCCTGGCCCCCACTGAGAAGTTCTTCAAGGAGAACAACTACTTTGGTCTGGAGCCATCAAGCATCGTTATGTTTGAGCAAAGGATGATCCCAGCAGTGACATGTGATGGAAAGGTCATCCTACAGGGTAAAGGGAAGATAGCCATGGCCCCAGGTAGGTGCACATCAGCTCCTTCAGAAGATCCAGACACAAATAACTGCGAATCACGTTGTTTTCACATATACAGTGCTGCAGGAATGAGTCCTAAAACCCTGATGTTTTTCACTTCCGGTGCCCTCGTCTGGAAGTCAGTGGGTTTCTTGAATGGGTTTTTGGAAATAAGGTCTGTGGTTAACACAAGCTTTTGTTCTACCACATAAAATACGTCAGTAAATACCCCACTCGTGAATTTGGAAGCTTTTACGTGTCTTAAAAAAGGCTGCTTGCTAACAAGTGGCTAAATGAAACTACAGAGGTTGTCGGGGACATTGAACATCAGCACACTGATCACAGAAACTCATCGACTCACTCGTCCGCCTTCACAGCCTCGTTGGGTTTATACTCGCGCTCTTGCAAACTATTTTAACTCAAACTTTCCCAAAGGCTTTTGTCAAAATCCAATGGAAAAATCCCATTGGCTTTTTGTTGAGGGAACCAGGGTGATGCTAACTTCTGGTTTGGACTACAAAAATACTTCATCCCTGCAGCGCTCTATTGCCACTGATGTGTGTTCAGGATAGTTTGAGGTAATGAACCATGTTTCAAAACCTCTTCACACTGTCAGATGGGAATGGTGGTCTGTACCAGGCGTTGGTGGACAACAAGGTGTTGGAGGACATGAAGGAAAGGGGAGTGGAGTTCCTGCATGTGTACTGTGTGGACAACATCCTGGTCAAGATGGCCGACCCCATGTTTATTGGGTTCTGTGTGAGCAAAGGGGCTGACTGCGGAGCCAAGGTAGAGTAATATCATACAGTAGATAGAAAAGAGTCCATTAAAAGAATAGCTCAACATTTAGCTTTCTTTCTGAGAGTTAAGTGAGAGGAGTAATATCTCATGTCTGTGTATTAAATACAGAGCTGGAGCCGGGAGGCGTCTTTTTTTACATTTCTGTAAACAGCGCCTCACCCCTAGTTTCCAAATAATAAGAACAAATATGAATTGGATCAGGTGATGCTACAGCCTGATATGTTTTGGATCAGTTGTCTGACTGTCCATCATAATGCAACTGATTACATAATGCCTGAGTTGCATAACCAGGTGTGTTGGAAATGTTTTCTTCAGGCCAAACAGCAGCATGCCTCTAACTATTTTCTTTCTAGTAACAATAAATCTCAGAAGGGAAGAATAAAATGAAATAAAAATATGGGAGGAGTAAAAAGTCCATATTGTGACTCCTGTTTTCATCTGGCCCTTCACCTCTTTCATGTGACAGGTGGTGGAGAAGATGTTACCTGCAGAGCCAGTGGGTGTGGTTTGCAGGGTTCGAGGCGTCTACCAGGTGGTGGAGTACAGCGAGATCCAACCGGAGACAGCTGAGCTCCGAGGACCTGGAGGGGAGTTGGTGTACAGTGCTGGAAACATCTGCAACCACTTCTTTACCCGGGCTTTCCTGCAGGATGTAGCAGAGTAAGAGCCTTTACTGTCACATGTGTTGGTAGGATCCCTCTGACAGCACAGCAAGTGAGAAACACTACAGACTAGAGGATGAGAGTCCTGTATTTCATCCTGTTTTTCCATCTTACAGGAAATTTGAAGGCCAACTGAAACAACATGTTGCAATCAAGAAAGTGCCCTTTGTGGACACATGTGGCAATCAAGTCAAACCCACCAAACCCAATGGCATCAAGATGGAGAAATTTGTTTTTGATGTCTTTCCATTCTCAAGGTACTATTGATTATTACATTGTGTCTTCAGCTATTGGCATCTGTTGTTGTACACTACATACAATGACATGAGTCATAACACAGTGTCTCTGCAGCTAATTAAAACGTTTACTATCTGTCTTGGAAGGAACTTTGTTGTGTTTGAGGTTGTGAGGGAGGATGAGTTTTCCCCCCTCAAAAATGCAGACGGAGCAGCCACAGACAGCCCGACCACGGCCAGAAACTCTTTGCTGGCTCAACACTGCCGCTGGGCCATGGCTGCAAGAGCCACGCTGTTGGATGAACATGGGAATACCCTTCCTCCTACAGCCAGGTCAGAGGAAAATGTTCCTATATACAGTACACCCTGCAGCTACAGATAATGTCACAACTTGGGAACAGAATAGACCTTTTTTTGACTTGTCTCAGCAGGAAAAGCACAGGTGGAACCAGTAACATTAATGAAGGCAAAATGTCCACTGTGAGAAAGTCTACGACAACCTCTATCCTTAGACGCTGATCATTTGATATGTTCCCAAACGCTACAAATGTATAATTTATCACATTAAAAGAATAGTTTTGGGGAATATGCTTTTAAGCTAACAGTTAAATGAGAAGATAGAGTGGAGTGATAGATCTATCTTCTCATGTATCTACGCTAAATATGAAGCTGGACCCAGCAGGCAATTAGCTTAGCTTAGCATTAAGACTGGAAGCAAGGGGAAACAGCTAGCCTGGCTCTCTTCATAGCTAAAAGCCTACCAGCACCTCTAAAGCTCACTAATTATCATGTTATATCTTGTTTGTTTAATCCGCACACAAACAGCCGTGTAAAAATGACAATAACTTTGGACAGACGTTCCCCCTGAGCTGAGCTGATAGCAGCAGTCTGAGTCAAATCAAGTGGGTATCATCCAAAAGTACAGTCTTTTTGTATGAAAAGTGGAGAGGAGAAATGATCACAGCGACCAATAACTCTTTCAATGTGCATATGGGCTTGTTGCATTAAGATAGACTGGAAACAATCTGAACCTATCCTTGAAATCTAAAAAAGTGTGTGTGTGTGTTTTCCCCCATAGTGTATCAGCAGGTGACACTCCTCCAGCACAATGTGAGATTTCACCACTGGTCTCCTACTTTGGAGAGGTGAGGACATGACAGTGCCCACAGATCAGAATAAAAACATTAAGGATATTGGGGGGAAAAAGTTTCACCTTCTAGAGACAGGCCAAACTGAGTTGTTGTGTTACATTGTTAAACTGGTGAAACCTACAGAGCAGTTACAGGTTGTTCCTCGGGTAAAAAATGTGTTTTCAATTTTCTCAGCTTGCATTTAAAATAGTTTGCGGACGAGGAGTACACTGCTGTCATCTTCAGTGTTTTACCTTGAGAATGATCCCTTCCTGATTGACTACGATGCTGTAATTTAACCTCGGTCTCCCTTCCTGTGCCAGGGCCTGGAGCCGCTGCTGAAAGGGAGGACACTGCCAGCTGTCTTCATTCTGGATGAAAAAAGGGCCAAAGAGCTGCAGGCTCAGCAACATTCCTCTGATTGATATAGTACTGTGTGATGGCAGCAGAGATGCCAGTACAGTGGGGTACAGAATGGACATGGCAACCCTGGATGGATGTGTCTGGGTATTGTTTAAATGCATTTTTGTATGTGAAGATAATCAGGTCAGACATGCATCTCATAGTAATTGTCTCTTTGTTGAGGAAGACGAATAAGGGACTGGCAATGAGTTTTTGGGAATTTATATAAACTTTGTTTTGGTTTACATGCAATAAAATATATAATCAAAATACCTCACCTGGTGTCCTCTCCCATTCTTTTTAATACATTCATTCTACTCTATTACCTATTTAACTTTAAAGATCCAAGAGTTCATTTTCAACTGTTTCAGGATACGTATGAGAATGTTTTGATATTTTTAAAAGAAATTATGTTAACTGGGTGCTAATTTAGTTGTTTTGAGGAATATTTCCTTCTGAATAGTATTATACGAAGCCACGCCACGCCATGGAAAACCTCCAGCAGCTTCCGTAGAAAGGCTCAACTTCGGAGCTATGCTAGCTTGTCATCTGTTTTGATCAATTTAACCCACAAAAGCACCTGGAAAAGTAGTAGATAACAAAATGAAAGATAAGTACACATATGTAAAAGTAGATGGTGCTGAATTAGCATGACTTCACATATGTACCTTTAGTCCAAAGACTACCTATAGGGCCATACGCAACTATTTCATTTAGAAATAAAATTAAAGTAAATAGTGCAATGAATACTATTTTGTCACCATATCAACTTTGACAGTTTCATACAAGGAGTGTCGTGTTGCCCTCAATCGGTTACATTCTGGCATTCTTATTATTCTTACAGATTAACTAATACTATTATCTGTCGGTCTGGAAAAGCTGTGTATGTTATCTACAACTGACATGCCGGAGGTCAACAGACACCAAAACATTCCGTAGGTAAAGTAGTTTGTCCCTCCCGGCCACCCTATCCCTGAACTGTCTCGTGACCGATGCTGGCCAATCACAGATGAGAGTGCGAAGGGACAATAACAAAAACGCATTAAAATGAAGCGGACGGCTTGTATTCGGTTATAACTGTGGAATCTAGTCAGTATCGTTGTTAAATCGTGTAAAATAAGCTTAAATTCAAATATGCCGTTTTTCGAATGATATTTAATTCAATGTGTCAATGTCAAATAACGTGAACAACGCCGCAGGCTAGCGCAGAGTGTCGCTGTTAATTATCTGACGACATTAACTTTAACGTTAGCTAGCTTTCTGACAGAACGATTTTTGATGTTTCAGAAACATTAGTGGTTTAATTTTGCGTGTTGCCTATCATTTTGTCATTAGCTAGTAGCCACCTCCACACACACACACACTGACGTCCCTGTCACTCGGCAGTCCTGTCAGTCTGAACACCCAGGTACAGCTGAAGATTGCGATGGATGCCCTACCATGCTAGGACCATGTTCAAAAATGTTTTTGGCTCAGGGTTTCTGGTAAGAACAGCTCATGTGATTCTGACATGGGTCATAACGCTGATACTCTTCCTACATGATACAGGTAAGTCGGTCACACTTCTACATGATAATAACACATTAATAGCACTACAGTATGTGTAGCTGTATAATGTGTGGATTGACAAGCTAATTCTTAATGTGTGATGGCAATACCATATATATATATATACTGATGTTAGCTGGGGAACAAAGCTATGGTGAATGAAATAAACTTGCCAGCCTGGGTAGGGGCCAGCCTTTGGGGCCCCGGCTGTGCCTGGGATCTCTCAGCAGGTCTTCAGTGTGTATCGTTGAGTTAAAGCATACTGCACTCCTGTGTGTTTGGGTTGAAGAGCTGAGAAAGCAGGAGGAGACCGGCCAGCTCGTCCAGCCTGTGCTCTTCGTCCTGCTGGTGCTGGTGTCGGTTTTGCTCTATTTCGCGGTTTCTCTGATGGACCCAGGCTTCATCTTGTCTGATGACAGAGATTTACAGGTGAATAATGATCCTGATGTCTGTTTCTATCATTATGCATATCACAAGTCTGAGTCAAAGAAGCAACTATGCTGGTTTGACTGGGATTGGAGCCCACTTGATAATATATGTGTAAAGGCAGTTGAGTAGATAGAAAGGCCAGGACACTTTATGTTTTGGGATAATGGTGTGTGTGTGTAAGTTAGTGTAAAAATTATATGAATCCTTGCAACCATTTTTCCTAACCAAACAAAACATATTAACTCGTATGTGTTGTCTTTAGAGGATCGGCTCTCTGACCTGAGAACCATTATTGATTTCAGCTGACAGTATCTCTTACTGCTTCCTCGTGGCATTGCAGATGTATTGTATTGCGGTGCAGGTGTTGCATGCGTTTGATGCACCCCTGTTTTGCAGTCAGTACAACTGTAGGCCAGGGAAGGGACTTGTGGAGTATTAGGAGTGATCTAACATTGTAGGTGGTTGGTGTGTCACGATATCTTGGAGATTGGAGTGTGCAGTAATGTTTGGTTACTTAATTTGCCAGTTATTCAAAGATTGATCTGTCACCATCCCTTCCCATACACCAGTTCTGATTAACAACTTGTGATGAAGACCCAGCAGTGTGTGTACATCAGCTCTGTGGGAAACACAATCTAAATTAGATTGTGGGGTGCTATTTTAAAATGTGTTTTTTGTTTTTTTTCATGTTTGTGGGAATGTAAATGACAAATAAGCAGGTCATGATAAAATCTTGAACTGAAAATGGGCAGTGGCTTCCCTGACCAGTTTGTCCCATGTGTTGTGCCAGTTCACGCTGGGAGTGACTGAGGAGCAGCAGGACATGATCCCACCCACCACCAAATCCCTGCGACAGCGCCGCTGTGGCCACTGTCTGCTGCAGGTATGCACTCTGCTTTCATACTTTCAGCATTCTGTGTTTATGTACAGTGTGCGTAGTTCATTCTTGACCTGGGAAACAGTAGTTTGACCAAAAAAAAAGGAAAATAAATTAAACTCAAGGTCCACTTACTAGCCTTTTCTGGGGCTTTCAACCGCATGTCACGGACGGCGGACAGCGTTTGCTCAGTTGTCAAGTACAGTATGGAAGTTCGGTCATGTGTTTGAAGTGACAACAGAGGAAGATCTGGGGAAAGCTTTCAGGTGTAGTAGAGGACCTTGAGTTAAGATCTTTTTTTTTTTTGTAAAACTGGCTTCCCGTGGGATTGATTGATTGATTGATTGATTGATTGTGTTTGTAACTTGTCATCTCTCTGTGGTGCCAGTGAAGCTCTCAGGCTGAAATGTGACACTTGAGGTTTTACAGTACTTGTAAGATCCCTCAGTGGTATAGAATAACAGACGGGTTGCCAAGAAGCACAGTTCTGTTACACACCCGTGCTACCTCCAGTGAACACAAAACATCATATGATACAGGAGTTCAGTCAGGACTCTGTGTGCAGCAGTATACAGTATGTCTGCTGTATTTTACCTTCTTTCTGTAACAGCCAAGCCGATTAAAAGCCCAATCCGTGATCCAAATGCAAACTGAAGTTTACTATGAAAAATGAAAACACAAGATTGGAACAATTCATTATTTGGAAGAATTAATACAGACTAACCAAATCCAATCTAGATGAAGTGTTTGCTGAGGCTGTGTGAGATTTATTTTCAATTATAAGCAGCTGAGAAAAGCCTCGTTTATGTACAGGTCATTATTTCAACCTAAAGAACCTGTAAAGCCACAAAATCCAGGTCCACTTACTAGCTTTTGGAGCTTTCAACTACATCTCACAGTCTGTGTCAAAGGTCAAGAATAATCCTCACAATCATTCAATTCAATTCAGTTTTATTTATATAGCGCCATATCATAACAAAGGGGCACTTTTCATATAAAGCAGGTCTAGACCGACTCTTTATATTTACAGAGACCCAACAATTCCCAACAACATAAAGGTTCACTCTTAATGCAACCCCCAGCGCCCCAACTGTATATCAGGTGTATTCTGTAGCTTCCACCATGATGGATGGATGGACATGCATGATTCAGAAAGGGAAAGTTGTCCCTATCGTGATACTCCAAAACAAAAAATGTCACCAGACAGAACAGCAACAAAAAAATTTGATTTGTTGAAGTGTAAGTGTACGACTGAAAAGCTCACACATGCAGCTTGTTCCTCCTCCTCCTCCTCCTCCTCCTCCTCCTCACACTGAGATAAACTTCCTATATTCCCAGTATTCTTATCTGACGGTGGAGCTGTGAATGCAGAGATCCCTGGATGTGGTTCTGTTGCTCTATGTGACTTAACAGATGGTTAATATGGCAGTTTTCCCAAGACAGGGAATACTGGGAAGACAGGCACTGTAACACAGTCCCAAACGTTCTCAGAAATCTTTGTTACAACTCGTTTTTTGCCAGGATGATGAGCAACAGCAGCTATTTTCTTCACATCAATGGTCAAAATCAGCTTTACAGAACACTGGCCACTAAGCCTGGCTATTGAGCAAAGTGTTACAACAACGAGGTTAAACTTAAGGCTTCTGGTCCACATCGCCTGAATGTTTTTATTTTTGTTTTTTTTAAATCCACATTTTGATTTGTTCCCTCTAAATACAATGCCCTTTATTCCAAGCAGCAGCCAATGAGATCAAAGCACTGCCAGACGTGTCAGCACTGTGTCCGGCGTTATGACCATCACTGCCCCTGGATTGAGAACTGTGTTGGTGAGAGGAACCACCGCTGGTTTGTGCTGTACCTGGCTGTCCAGCTGCTGGTGCTGCTGTGGGGGTTGCACATTGCCTGGTGAGTACACTGCTGTCACCAACCATCTCTGTTGGCAGATTTATGCTGCAGCTGCAAAGCCTCCACCGATTGCTTGTTTTCTCAGGACGGGTTTCAGATACGTGCCCACCTGGCAGCTGTGGCTGCGTACCAACGGCGTGCTGCTGACCGCGGCCGTGCTGGTGGCTCTGCTCTTGCTGATCGTGCTGCTTCTGCTCGGCTCCCACCTCTACCTGGTTTCTCTCAACACCACCACCTGGGAGTTCATGTCGCGCCACCGCATCTCCTACCTCAAACACTGCGGCGCCGATGAAAACCCCTTCGACCGCGGAACCTTCCACAACCTTTGGGGTTTCTTCTGCGTGTGGGGCACAGTGGTGTGGGAACAGGTGTACTTCAGGGAGGGCAGCGACCAAGTCTAGGAACAAATGATAAGCATTAACAGACTGAAAAGACTGGATTTCACTCATGAACAACCTTTCTGGATTTGACCACAAAGTTGGAAGATAAGCTATCCTTGTGTGCAGTTTACCTTTTATAGAGGCACGTGTTGTTGTGCCATAGCTCTGCAACATTTCCCTTCTCAGTGGTTCAGCACTGCAGTGGATTGCCTGCTTGTGTTGTCTTGTTATGTTGTTGCAGTCCACATTTCCTGTCTTTTTCCCCCTCCTCTCCCCAAGTGGCTGTCAGCAGACTAGAAATTGTCTCGTGTGCCCCCAGAATCAGGTACCTACTCCATCTTACCATCTCTCTTACCCCTTTTCCACCAACATGGAACAGGTTCCGTTCTGGTTCGTGCACCTAATTTTGAACCGTTCTGAGCCTTTCGGACAAAAATAAATTGGTTTCGAACTCGGAAAGGTGGTTCCCAGCTGGAACCAAAAAATAGCAGGTTTTTCTTGACCTGAAGTGCGAATTGTGAACAGTGGGCGTGTCCTATTCTACAGGTTGGAAAGAGATGCATCCTTGGTTACAATGGTTCCACTCAAAACTGGTGGAAACCGGGCTGCTTCACGAGATAGCACCAAGGTCCCAAGAATCCTGAACGGAACCGGTTCAAGAACCAGAGCTAGTTTGGTGGAAAGAGGGCCCAACAGGTTACCAGCACTGTAGCCCTTATTCTAACAGTTGTTTACAAGTATACAATTTCCCTAAGACAGGCAACTATCCACATTGTCTGCAGGCACCTTACTGTCCGAGCTTGCTCTTTGTTTTTACACCCACATCCCTTTTGACCGTCACTTCTCCACTGAAGCATTTATGTGGGCAGTAAGTACATGTGAAACACTCCTGGAGTTATTCTGGTCCCACCATGAGACATGGTAAACCTGACTGATGGACTGTTAATTAACTCTGAAGTTTACTTTTAATACATGTTTTGCATAAAGCTTTGATTAAACAATATACTATAGTGTTTTAGGTGCATGTGTAGACGGTCCAGATCTGTGCTTGGTATGGTTTCTCTGTTCACTCACTAGAGTCAGATCTGGATTAACAAGTTGGTAGAATTAAAAAAGTTTCATTCTGTTCTTGTTTCATGTGATAAATTGCTTAAATTGCTTCCTATTTATTCTGCACAGAGGTTTTACAGGGTCCACTTGCTTCAACAGCTTTTGTCTGGGGAAAAAAAAAGCTGTTAGTTGAAGTGAGAGAATGACAAATTACAATCATTTTTTTGAAAATGTTGAAATATGAACATGTATATTTTGAAATATAATGGTGTGAAAAACTGTACTGTATCGTCCCTGGCATTTAATCTAACCACGATGTACAGGATGCTTCGACTTCCAATTTATATTGTATATAGTTTTTAAACTATTCTGAACCAGAAAATGTCCTTAGATTTTTGTATGACCGTTTTAACCGAGTGACTGGAAGAATACTGTGGAACAGTAGCTAAGAGTAAGTAGAGAGCTTTGAGTGCAATACATTAATTGGTCTTTCCATTTGAGCTTTTCCTCGTGCAATAGTAACCTTGTAAGACAGCAATAAATGTGGTGTTGAATTTAATGTACAGCAGTCGTGTTGGACAAAATGCAGATTGCCTTCAGTTGGACTGAGTCATTGTCAGTGAGAGCTCTGGTTTTTATGAATTAACATTTAATAGTTGTGTACTTCTGAATTATATGCAATACTGTCATGCAATGTTTTTTACTACTTTGAAATGACTGGCATCATCAAATAAATGTTTCATGAAGAGAGTTTCCTGGTCATTCAAAGTCCAGCAGATATAAAAATTTATTTATTAATATTTTCCTTAATGTAGTTTACATTTACATATAGGCTGGTTTGTTGTATATAAGCATAATCTTCATGGCATTATTATTTTTAAAAATCCAAATACAGTTGCATTGACTGAGAAATATCTATGAAAGAACTTAAATTAACAATTTGGCTATTTTCAGTATATTACATCCCAAAAAGATAAGAGGTTAACAACAGGTGGACATATAATGCTTATACTAAATAGAAAAAGGTACATTCAATACTTTAGCCTTCAGAGTCAATTCTCTTCATTAAGATCACAAAAACTTTGGACTGAGGGCAGTGCTGATGTTTGGAACATCGCTGGCACAATGTCCATCTGTAAGAAGAAAAATTCACAAGCAAAAAAATCGTTATTGCACTGGTGACGCAGTATTTCATACAGAGTGTAAATAGGAAATGTCCAGCCTTTTGATCTTCTTGTATCTTGATGATACAGTCAGCATGAAACAGTTCAAAAGCTATTTGGCAACAAATGAGACAACAAATGTTAAAAAGTAAATGCTGTCATGAAATCAGACCCAGCGAGTGTCAAAATGTGTCAGCAAAGTGCGGCAGGCTGCACCAAGGCTGAGAATCTGAAGGACTTTGTAGTGTGTCACAGGCCACAGAGACTATGTGCACATGGAAATGAAAAAGGCAGGACTGTAGTTTCTCAGCTACTGTTAAATCAGAAGAGTTTTATGGCAAATACAAGTAGGTATAAACAGGAGCTGCCTGCCACAATTATGTGGCAGCACAGAGAGTGAATCGCTTTGGTCAACTCATGAAAGAGAAGTCAAAGTCAGCAAAGATTTCTTGTTGCTCGGCAGTGAGGATGCATTTTGTTCGTGGGAGGGTGAGGACTGGCTTGAGGCGAGTGAACTCCTCGTCGAAGTTGCTGACGTCCTTCGGCGCCTTGATGACCGGCAGGAAGGGAGGCTTCATCTTTTTGGCCAGAAGAGCGTCCCAGTCCATTCCCTGTTAGCAGACAATGGGTTAATGAACGGCAGGAATCACTGGAAGGTTACACAAAAAAAACTGCAATTATGATTTGGATTCAATATGCAGTCAGTGCTGTGGATGTGCTACCTTGTTGCCTAAGCTGGTGTATAATAAAAATATATTTCACCGGTTCATAATGTATCAACATGATCATCTTTTTCGCTGCAGCCACCATTAATGTTACCAATTATGTGCTTTTCCTGTTATAACAAATCAAAATGCCTGTTGTGAAGGTTTGTTCGGCGGACAGTGCATCACACAGCACATTTAAAATACCAACACAGAAGGCATACAAGTTATCTCTTACTCTTCAACTGACAGTTCTTATTCTTTAACTGAGAGTTCATCTGAGAGAAGTTTCACTTCTACTGTCCATACACAATTTGCTACAAATGCTTTCACTGCTATCACTTCACTTCAGCTGACATCCTGGCATGCATTTCTTTCAGCTCTTTCACTTCAACTTCACTCAGTGCTTACACTTAAATTGAACTTAAACTTTTTTTTTGTACTTTCATTTTAACTGACATTGCAACTTCTTTCAGTGTTTGTATTTTTGACCACCACTTAAAACCTTAACTTCTTTCAGTATTTCAATTATTTCATGCAAATCTTCCTCAGCAAGCACATGAAAATTGTCTGCAGAAAATGTTGCCTTTTTTAGTTTTAGTATTTATTTGGAAAACTGTTACAGCAGTTCTGACAAGTGCTGTGGTTATGGAATTACATACATACAATACATCACAGCAAGATATTTAGTGCGGCTCCATGTAGACCTTCTCCTAAAAATGGACATAAATGGCTCTTGCAGCATAATCCATCTGTTCTGCAGCCAAACAAACTAACTTTTGTTCCGCAAGTCCAATATTTTTCTCATTACATTTTCCTCACATCCACACCACTGTATCCTCAAATCTTGTCAGCAATAGTGTACATATTAAGTCAATGAAGTGATAAATGGAAGTGGGAAAGTTAAATGTGGCATTCTTACCCGTTGAATATTTTGGTCTCACACAGAACTTGCCAATAGGTTTCCAAAAGCTGATATTCTACTCTGGGTCCAGTTTGTCATTTCTGAATATGAGCTATTGTGAAAGTAGGAATTTTCAAAAAATTCCTAAAGGCAGTACTTTGTCTTTCTAAAACTAAAAAGATGATGCTATTTGAGTAGACGCTCTAAAGAACAGTTAGCCAGAGACTTGTAATGTTTTGTAGTGAAGAGGTTAGAGTGTAAGGTGGTCAAGCAGCGCCTGGCTGAATAATGACCTGAAAGAATTTGTGTCTTTTGATCTGTGCGGCGTCTTCCTCTCCTGCTCCAAGTCTCATCTCAGGATTTTTCTGCAGCAGCTGAAACACAGTGAGAGCAACGGAGGGGAGTCAGCACAACCGGACACACAATCCTCAGATCACTTAGAGCACTGCACTTTAATCAAATGTCGACTGAGATCAATGGTGTCGATACATGATTACAGGTTTTAACAGGACAGCCATTTCGTTGTCTAAAAAGAGCATGAGAAAACTCTGGGGGAGAATTCATCCGTTTGATAGGAGGCCAACCTTTTGAATGAGAGACACAGACTGAGGAGAAAGGACGCGAGGGTAGCGCACTTCATCGTTGACGATGCTGTCAAACACCTCTTCCTCATCATCACCTGGGAAAGGAGACTGAAAGAGACCATAGAGCAGCACAAAGTTAATGCTCTTCTAGAATATTCTGTTCCTTCTGTGGTTATATTACAGTACAGGTAGTGTTACTTGGGTTACCAAGTGTCTGCATTTGGACTGAACATTGGAAGGCGTCTACCAAACTTTGTACTCCTGCATATTAAAAGGATAGGTTCACATTTTTTCAAGAGTGTCTTAAAACAATAATCACATGTGCACATGTACACTGAAACAGTTTTTGTTCACTGTAAAGGCTTTTACATACCGACGTAACAAATAAACGACAGGAAAATGCGAAACACTCACCTGAGAATGTTTACTCTACTCCATCCAAAAGTAAACTAATCTACTCACTATCCTGCATCCGGCGGTGCTGCTCCACACCTTGCCTTTATCATTTTTGTGCCCTTTGTTATATAATACAGTGTGATGAGAAACCCAAACAATCAACAGGTCCGGAGTTGTGGTTGTGTATAAAGGCCTTAATTGCTCCTTCTGTCCATGCTGACCTCCAAGAGATCCCTTCCAAATGCAATTCCAATGTAAGAGATAGGGGACAAAAGCTGCGGTTCAGAATTCCTGATTTCTCAATCAATTTTGCACTGACAGACATCTTTAATATAGCTAGTTATGGTCTGTATCATGCAAGCGAATCTCTACAAACAAACAGATTCTGCATTCATATGCAAGACTTTAGGTATCGGAAGCGCTCTGGTTTCCGTTTGTAGTCTGAGTAGTATTGACCAATCACATTTGAGCGGCCTTTGATTGCAGCGGAGAGCCATGCCCATACTGAGCGTGTTTATACTGACCTCCCCGACCAGCATCTCATAGATGAGGACCCCCAGCCCCCACCAGTCCACACTGCGGGTGTAGTTGTTGTCTGTCAGCACCTCTGGGGCCAGAAACTCCGGTGTGCCACAGAATGTTGAAGTGCGATCCCCATGGCCCATACCTGCACACAGTACAGCCTTACTTACATCTCACTACAGACACAGTAATCAGTGATTACACAACCTGTCAGTGCTGCCAACAAAAACATGACATTTTTGCTATATTTTTTCTTAACTTAACTTCAACATGCATACTATGATAGAAAACTACTGACATAGGTTACAGTATGCCATCACAAGAATGTGTATTCACAAGTCTGCACACACACAATCCTTCTGTACCAACTATGACATGGAAATCACTGTAGACTACTTACTACCTTAATTTTCATTTTACTTTACTTGCCATGTACCGTAGGTAAAAAGTTGACATCACATAAGAGTTTGACTTTCTTGGAAAATGACATAAAATTCCCATTTTCTTACCCTCTTTGCACAAGCCAAAGTCTGCTATCCTGACAAAACCATCAGCATCCATTAGCAGATTATCCAGCTTCAGATCCCTGACAGACAGACACAAACGAAATGATGCTGCATGCTCCCAACATGAAGCAAGGTATGAAGTAATACTGTTCTGAAAGCAGTTTGAGAAGGACTCACCTGTAAACTATTTTGTTTTGGTGGAGAAACTCCAGGCCGAGCAGCACACACGATGAATAAAACCTTAAAACAGAGAGAGAACGATGGAGAAAATACTAACGTGCTGTATTTTTGCTGTATATCAGTGGACTCTGGTTTACAGAGTGGTGTGTGCTGACCAGGCCTGTTTCTCAGTGAAGATGTTGGTGTGAATGTGTGTCATGAGGTCTCCTCCGGGGGAATAGGCCATCACAAAGCACACGTGGTCTGCAGTCTGGAAGCAGCCGTTCAGGTTCACCAGGAAAGGATGTTGTGAGGCATTGATCACTTCAAAGATCCGCTTTTCACAAATGAGGCTGAACACAAACACATTCGTAGAGATTGTCATATTTAACTCAAAAGCATGTTTTTTTTTCCCTCAAACATGCCTAATTCTACCCAGCAAACCTAGTAGTCATTATTTTATAGCAAAACACCTTCACTTGTTAAAATCTGTCGGCATTTTTTTTACCCAGTAAGTACAAGGCAGCCATTTGTTGCAGTTCATTTTAATGTTTTGAAAATAAAATTGCAGTGAATATAATACAATCATACTAACCATGACAAGTAAACTGATTTTCATGTGTAAAATTCATGGAGTGTATATTTAAAACCTTAGTCTGGCCAAAGAGAGCCAGACTAAGTTGCTCGTGGTACAGGACCCTGGTGCAGTCACATATTTAGATGCTATCCATTAGGAACATAGCAGAGTGGAAAGAAGCACCGACACTACAATAATGTTTGAAATGAACTAGCTGAGGGATTGCTTACCTGTCAACTTCGTCACGTGTCACGATGTCTCCTTTCTTCAGGGCCTTGATGGCGTACAGTTTGCCTGACTTCTTATACTCTGCTAGTAGCACCTTGGATCAGTTACAAGATACAGGAGAAACATTTCATGCATATTAACCTTCATATCTTTTTTAAAACATTTGCCTTTACGCTAGAGTACAGATGGGTGCAACCAAGACCTCTGGTCCCCATGGTCAGCATCCTAAACCTCCAGGTCACCAGGAAACCTCTCTCTCACTAACTGAGTACTCATTTTAACAGGTATAGTGCCGGGGACAACACGGTAGAGTAGAAGCGTACCTTTCCAAAGTGACCTCTTCCCAGAACTGAAATGCAGTTGAAGTCTTCCATCTGAAGTCCTTCGTCCCTGCTGAATCAAAGTACACAAGTGCACAAATATTTTGCAATTCCTCACCCGTTTGGGCCATTTTCTAATTGTTTCTAACTGTCTTCTCTGCACAATGAAAGAGTACCACTAAATGTACATTCTTTATTCCCAGAATTTAAAATGGCCCATCTTAACAAAGAAGAAAGAAAGAAACTTTTCATTTCATCAAAATGATTAAATGTATATTTTTCAGATTGATAGCATGAATCATCCCACTCCAGAACAAAACAACTACTCCAACTGAGTATGACTTACTGTGGAGGCGGAGGAATTGAGGGTTGTCGCTTGGGCTTTGGGCTCTTGTTCTCTCCAGGAGACTGGTTTTTCAGCAAGGTAAACAGACAGCAGAGATAAACTCACACATCAACTGAATCACTCAAACACAACAGGAAAAATAAAAACTGAATGTAAACAAACAAACAAAAAAAAATTCAACCTTGATTTTGTGTGCAACAGAAACACCGAGGATGGAACAAAACCACTGCTCTAGATTATGACCTAAGTTTAACATTATTAGCCCCTTGTTTTACAGGTATTCATCTGTGTCTAACTGTTATCACAGTTAAAGCATCTGTCACTGAAAAAGACCACCTCCCTTGCTTACCAGTGGAGAGTCTTTAGTGTTCTTTCTTGTGGGATGTGGAGATCTGCTGGGCTGTTCTTCACTAAAATTTAGACTCACCACAGCAGGTTCTCTGAAAAACCAAGAGGAAAACCTGTTACACTGCCACCGTCCTGGTTTTAGTCTTACAGCTGTGCTGGTGTTAGTATTGTTGACTAGCTCCAGTGATGCACCCTTGATCTCCACAACCAAAAAACATGTTTTAACCAACACTCAAACAGCTAATGTCTCCAAACCACTTACACATTCCCACAATATTAAATACATCTCTGACTACTTGTTTCTTTATGAAGAAACCACCCCCAAAACAAATACTACTACTTTGGGGAACTACTACTTTCTTTCTTTGTTACGTATTTATCAGGTCCTCCTTTTATCTTATTTCATAGATATACTGATTTTAAATCTGAAGTTTTGTCAACATTTTCTTTATGATTTCTGTATTTGATCAATTCTTGGAAAGCTTTAAAAGGATTTAAGATGTACAGTAAAAAGGAGGAAAAGGGCTTATTGGGGACTATTTTCAGCAGCGGATGAATCCACATTTGGTGCTCTAGTGAGTATTTGGGGCAGCAGGACGGTGTATGTGNGATTGAGTCAGTATAAACTCCAGTGTGTTCATGGTGATGAAGGAACAGTGTGGCTCACTGATGTGTGTTTAATAGTTTTTGAACAGTGGAGCTCTGTGGCTCAGAGGAAGAACATACATCAGGCTGTGATACACACACACACACAGTACATTCACTGTTGGTTTGGTTGGTTTGGCTCTGCACATGGGATTTGGGACTATAAAAAAAAATTATCAGTATCACCAGACTTGTCCTTTAATAATGCTCATTTTTATTAGCTCACATACTATCATTATACAACCACTGTGTCTTACTTGTCGTACTCTAAATGCAGGTCAGTGATAATGCTATCAGCCCTCCACTGAAGTCACATTCTCTCTAGTCTCAGATATCATGAGTGGGTAGAAAAATAGCCTCGAGTCACCGTGGAAAGCTAAGCAAAGAAATTAATAGCTCCCTTTTTTAACAGCTCTTTCATAGATGTGACAAAGAGATGTTTCTGGGTCACACTGTCTGCAGACGACACAGAGCCTTACCGTGCCGGGGAAGTGATGGAGGATGTGGGGCCAGCATTAGGGCCTGCTAATGGAGGGCTCATGGGCTCCAAGGAGCTGCAGGGAGGCAGGATGCTCATCATCAAACGGCCCCAAGTGGCAAAGTTCATGTTCATCTGGGCAGCACGCAGGAAGTCCTTCCCTGTGAGGAGGAATGAGACAAAAAAAAAAAGGAGATCAAATCTGAACTACATACTTACTTTAACATGCAAGTAATGAGAAAAGAAGAGCTACTTTATTGGTGTCTGATTCACCTTTTTATGCTTTAAGTACAATCTCAGGCTTGAAATGAAAGAAATGTGTTCAAGTGAAAGTGAAAAATAAGCAACCATCACAATTTTAAAAAGATCAAATTATGGCTTCTGGGAAACTTGGAAGTTTCCAAGTTATAATTTGTATGTCATTTTATTTCATTTATTTTTTTAAAGTTTGACTGCTGATGAAATTGTTGGTATCATGACGTCGCCTGGTCACCTAGACCCCTGCATCTCTCCCCTCTTTACATCAAGGACCACAATATACATTAATATCAGATTCTTGTAGCGCAGTAACGATTAGTCCATTAATCGACTGAAAGAAAATGAATTGCCAAGTATTTTGATAATCGTAAAATAGTAAAAATGTCAAACATTTGCAGGTTCCAGCTTCTTAAATGTGAGGATTTGCTGCTTTTCTTTGTCATGTATGGCAGTAAATGAAGAGTCTTTGGGTTTTGGACTGTTGGTCGGACAAAAGAAGAATTTGAAGATGTCACTCTGGGCATTTTTCAATTTTTTTTGACGTTTTATAAACTAAACGATTAATTGTGAAAATAAGTGGCAGATTAATCAATTAGGAAAATAATCGTTAGTTGCAGCCCTACATCCTTGACATTTTTTTTAGTTGTGTGTGATTTAATGTCCACCTTCTCATTATGTCAAATAAAGTAAACTGAACTGAAATCATGATCACCTGCAGATCCCCACCTTCTTCCTGCCACTTATCATCACATTGTACTTTAAAATGGCATTCTTTCATTATTTCGTTCATAGTATTGTGTGATGTGTCCCTATATATTATAACCCTTATGTTAATGAACCCAGTGACAATAACCAACCTTATAAAGCTTAAATGACAACAACAGATGAAAAGTACAGTCAGTAAAAATGTAGAATTTAATCTAAATCCACACGTAATCTTACTGTCGGAAACAAGCCTGAGAGCAATTTATGGAACAAGCAATAATAATACAATTTATACCAACAAATAAATAACATCTGAAGAAATGTTGCTACCTTTTTCTTTAGGGAAAATTCTCCTCTGCCTCTGCAGTTTGGAGCGCCGCTCAATGACAGGATTGATAAACGTCACCTGGAAATGAACAGAGGAGCTGATGATGATTCATGTATAGGACTGATGCAGCTTTGGTGTTGGTGGCTGTGTGATACGGAGAGAAATATTTACTGCTTGGGATTATTTTAGTCACAACACCATTTTTAATGACATTCATTCCTGGCTGCTTGCTCCAATAAGAGAAAACAAATAATAACAACAACAAAAAAACATTATAAGGACACTAATTAGACCATTTAATTTTTATGGTGTAACAATAATATTATAAAAACCCAAAGATGAATTTGTTTGGAAATTAAGTCAACTCTGGAATGAGAGATGCAGGTACAATATGTGGGTAGCAAGCTATGCTAGGCTTGTTTGCCAAGGGATGGTTTGTGTGTAGTTTGATCATAAAGACATGAAGTCATCACAGGAGTAAATAAACTGTCTACAGGTTAGACATGAAAATGAGAACCTCAATAAAGAGGACACCCTGGGGCTCCAGCTGGAGACACATGCCACGTCGGCGGTTATCCAGGAAGTCCTCCAGCCGCAGGAACTTCACCCCACTTAACGCTCGCCAGTCTCTCCAGTACACAGCAATTTCCAGCTCCCTGGACTAGATCAACACACACAAATATTCATACGTCATAATCTCATTTAAGCAATTACATGTTTCAAAAGACTGGGTTAGCAGATTTGGTGGATCAGAATGGCTTTCTCTTTCTGAAAAGAGGTAACGGACAGTTGATGAGATTTAACGCACTGCCACAAAACAACAAATGTAAGACCTCTGCAAATGTTTTTGGCAACAGCCTGAAATTTTATTTATTTTTTTTTTTTTTGAGAGAGAGAGTGTAACTGAAACACATTTAAATTGTTACTTAGTACTGCACTTTTTTAAAGTTGGGGGACTCACAAGAGACAAATAAAAAAAAAAAAAAAAAAAAGATTGGTTAAACTCAAAGCAGCAGAAGCCGAGATATCCTGACTTTTAGTCCCAAAAAAGGATCAAGCTTAAAAAATGCCATAATGCCACCTCTTTCTGACTCTACGCCCCCAGTTTGTAACCCAGGCTTTCTGTTAAAAATGTGTCATCTCCAAATTTAAGATTACATAACCCTAATGACATCACTATGACATCATCAGGGTTGTTTTCTCAGACTTGACAAAGCTCCTCGAGCGCCACAATTCAATTCAATTCAGTTTTATTTATATAGCGCCATATCATAACAACGTTATCTCAGGGCACTTTGTCATAGAAGTCGTGTAGTGTCACAGAAGACACTACACAACGGTTGTGTAGCACTCCCCATGACCAAGTAAACTGACCTGTATGTGTAAAATCAGTGACTTCAAGGCTCGCTGTTAAACAGAGAGAAAGAGAGCTGGGACGTTCAATGCAATATGTCTTAAGAAGGGATGTTGGGTGTGTGTGGCTAAAACCATATTAGAGCAAATATCAGAGGATTAGACGTGGGATTACATAAGTAGAGTAGGAGGCTGACAGAGTATCCAAGACATACTGAGCCTTTCTGACTCAGTGAGGGACAAGATGTCAGGGGGGCTGTTAACAGATCACCATTAGGGCTGATTGAGATGACATTTTGCAATAATCTAGCCTTGATAGAGGGCCAGCAACACTGGTTAGTTTAACGCCAAACTACACTGGCATAGTGGGACAGGCTATCACAAAGAGGAAGACAACAAAGTCACTGCAACTATTGTTCTGTCATCAGCGCACTGAAATATGGAAACATCAACGGGCCATTTCATGGTTAATCTTTCAGCCTATTTGAAGGAAGAGATATACATTTAATATTAACAACAAAGCACACCATTGAGTATAATGTAGGATAAAAGCAATTTCAATCAATAATTTTTCTAAACATTTTTCAGTGATTGTGGCCATTTTTCTTTCAGACTGAGCCTGGCTGTAATGCAGTTAAATGAACTGTAGTCCAATTAGGTTTAGGAATAACATCCCAATACCCTGAACTGAGCTGCTGCTATGATCACTTTTTTCTTGTCAGCTTCCATCAGTGACACAGAAATTTATTGTTTAGGTCTGAATCTTCTCTTTCTTTGCCCTTTGAACAAGCAGAACATTTTCATTATGTTATTAAACCAGGACTGTTACAGAACTTGTTCCATTTGAAAGATTCCTCATTTGAAATGTATTTATTGTAACACTGCTATATCACAGTCAAGGGACAGCAACTCAGTAATGAGGTTTTCTATCTCGTCCTAAAACCAAGTTAGTGGAGTAACCATTTGAAAAATGCACTTCTGGCTCAGTCGTTGAAATGAAAGCCACTGACCCGTTCCAGTTCGATGCTGAAGCTCTGGCCCCAGGCCTCTTTGCCCAGCTGTCTCCAGTGTGTGCGCCCCACTATCCTGTTGTCCACCTTCAGCACAACGCTTATCTCCGCTGAGTCACAAACACAAAGACACAAACTGATACAGGTGCTGACTAATAAAGACCAATAAAGGATATTTCAAATAGAGAAAAATACAGTGATGGCTGCCAGAAACACAGAGAGTGGAAAAGTCTGGACCTCAAGTAAGAATTAAGTAAGAAGTAAGAATTATGACGTTTTTACAAGAAACTTTTCTTCTAATAACAACACATCACTTTATCTTGTTATATCACATAACTTTCTCGTTATTTCCCCAAATCACATTGCAGGGTGTTTTTATGTATATTGGGTTTGGGTTGCTTTCGTTCTGTTTGTGCGTAATCCCTTTGTGTGTATTTGGCATCAGTGATTGTCAATGCGACTTGGTACTGGTCAGTCCGGTGTTGGCATACCGGGCCGCAGATTTTAAAGTATCTCCTGCCCCCCCCCCACAGCCACGTCCTGACAGCACAAGCAATATGAACAAGGCCACATACAGTAACTGACATTAGGGATGATGGCGCGCTTAAAAAAAGACCTGTCTGCCCTTCCTGACCACATACTGTACCCCATGAGGCTGTATGCCTATGTTTTAATGTATGTAGCAAACTGAATAACCTAAAATATTCAGTTCCGAGCACCAACATCACTCCCCCACCTCAAACCAGAGACCAAACTCTGCTTGGGTTGTTCCATTTCAAAAACATAGTAACCCCTCTGAACTGGTGTCCTGTCCAGGGTGTACCCACCCTGTCGTCCAGGGACAGGCTCCAGCCCCCCTGCCACCCTGCACAGGACAGGCGCTATAGATACAGTAATGGATGGATCGTACTTTGGCCGTGTCCCAAGCATCAAATAAAACTTAAACCATATTTAAAGCAGTAATTGTAGTTTTTTCTGTTCGATGTAGGCTACAATCTTTGGATCTTCTAGTTTATACATCACCTGAAAATCTTTTGTGATTTAACAAGAAAGTTTTGTGATACAACAAGATAAAGTGATGTGTTTCTTGTAAAAACGTAATAATTTGGTATCTAGTAATATGAAGAAAATATATCCAAAAAATGTCTTGTTATAGCGTGAAACAGATCTTGTAAAAACAAGAAATTGAGCAGAAATTTTTCTTTTGTCACGGCGGCAGCAATACGCTGCCAACATTAAGCTTCATCAGCAGCATCGAAATCGGTTTAGACCTTTTTTCCCCCTGGGTTTCGTCTCCCAGGTCACATAGGGGCTGCAGTAAACTTCTGATGGGTGGAGCTTCATGGGGCTTTATGTAGCCAGAGAGAAAGTTCTGCAGACACTACTCAGGACTCATAAATGTACCCAACCTCTTGTACATGTGTTTGGTGCATATTTCAGGGTGTAACTGTAATATTGTAATGGTGAAATGCTACAATTGAACATCAGTCAAAGCTAGGACAGTGTTACTGACCTATTTTTTCTGTCCTTTGTGGTTAGAGATATAAATACCACATTACTTCGCTATCAGTTCTCCATCAATGAAAATAAATATAAATATCATGAACATAAATATCAGTGGTAGCGCGTTAATAACACAGAAGTTTAGGCCACATTTCTAATTCTAAGAATTCTTTTCTAATTCTTTTGTTAGACTTGTGGAAGGCACAAAGAGCAATTTCATTATAATGTATTTGCTTAGTTGATTTAAATGTCTGTAAATCAACAGGTTTTTACCCTTGTAAATTACCATTGGTGGATGTGACATTAGTTCCCATTAAGACAGAAGATTCTATCTACAGGAACTCATAGAAAACATCAATAGGCTAACAAGCAGACAAATAACATGCAGCTACTGTATGTATACATGTAGCTGCATGTTATTTGTCTGCTTGTTAGCTCCTATGATGTACATAAAGGGAAGTAAAATAGCCAAACAAAAAAGTGTCAACTGGAGTGTTGACTTACAGGACAGGTCATCAGCCTTGGTTGTCTTGCCATTGGCACTGCGTCCCGATAGGCCGGCTTTCACCTTCAGAGACTTTCCATCTGAAAAGCTCACAGGGGTGGCCGCGACACGGCCCGGAACAGACTCCAACAGGTCTTGGCAGCCCTTCAAACATACCTCCAACCGACCTGAGGAGAAGCATTTCAGTTATCAATTCAGTCTTGACAAAACTAAAGCTATCTAAAGTTCAATGGAAAACAAAAATTTGCTTGAAAAATTAAGAAAATGCAAATCTAGAAATCACATAATGATGAGGTCAGATGAGATCTTTAACAATAACTAAAGAAATATATTGGAATACATGAGTGACCTGTTAGACTGGCTGGTTTGAAGAAGGAGGAAGAAGAGGAAGAGGACGGAGTGTCGGATTGCTTCTTTGGTGTGCCGTAGGAAGGTGAGGTTCCCAACATGAGTTCCTCCTTAATGGCAGCATGTTTGGGATGGTCCTGAGGCAGCTCACTTAAGCGTCTCTCCAGGGAGAGACGTAACAAATCCACCTTCTGAGATGACTCTTGCATTCGTGCCTGGGCCTGAGGGACACACACCTTTTTGGTTATATGATATGCCCCTAGACCACTAGGCCACCTGCGGGGTGTTTCATCAAGCAACACTAGTTAAACCCATTTAATATTCATTTGTATTATCTTGCATGTAATGCCTGATATCCTCTGATCTGGGGTTATAAAGATAGAAGTAAAGGTAATTGGGATTGGTTGGAGGAGTACCTTGACAGTAACAAACTGATATCTTTATCCTCACTGTGGTATCATCCTGTCACAAAGCTTGATAATGGCATTTTAAAGTTCTCATGCGATAGTCCATGAAAACACTAGGCATCACAGGAACTGCCTCGGCATCTTGTCCAATATGGCACAGAACAACCTTCAAAGCTGCAGGAAATCCTCTGTCAAACTCTGTCTGGCAGCAGCTTAATATTACAGAAATCTCAATTTGGGAGTATAAACACATTTTGAGAAGAAGTACTAGAATATACAGGGAAATGGTTAGGTTAGACGGTACCTGTGTCACCAAGACTATGCCTACTGGGGGACCAAACAGAATCGCTCAATATATCAAAATATGACTTTGCAGTGATAACGGTAGGGGTTGTCACGGCTGCCCGAATGATCCTCAGATTATGGAAAAGTACATCCTCTCCAGATATTAAAAAATGGATGGAATCTATGTTAGAAATTGTATCATATGAACACATGTTAGCTAGAGTCAGTGATGAAGGTGAGAACTTTAAGAGGTCATGGGACTGCTTTTTCGATCATAGTGTTGCTGGGACACTGATGATCTGGTTGTACTGCTATAATTGCTAAATGTTCATTTTGGTTGTTTTAAATATGTGCATTTATCCCGGGTCTTTGGATATCTTATAACTAAAGGTAATAATACTGTCTGTTTGTGCATGTTTAAATAAATACAAACTTTAATTACTAAAAAAAATTACAGAAATCTCACAAATCATAGAAAACACGGAGATTTGATCATTTGATGAGCTTAGAGGAAGGTACAAATTGAACATTAATGCTTTTTTCAGTATGCTCAATTTTAACCAGATTTCACGAAGAATACTTTGACTGTAACTATGACACAGACAAACAATCCAGGTCTTTAGCCTCAGGTCTGCTGATTCACTCCAACTTCATGGAGGGACCTTTCAGTAATGTGCAAGTCAATCCAGACTTAAACAATTAAAAACACAGAGCTCATATCACTCCCTCCAGACTTAAAAAATGGACCCAAGCTCCACTGATCTGAAGTGGGTACTTTGATTCATATGCTGTGGTACTGCCCTACAGTCAAGTCCGAATCTGGACAGAAGTGTTTAATTCAATATCAGTAATTATGAATGTAAACCTCTCAGCATTTCCTGCTGTTTGCTTTCTGGGGTCTAGGGCAGCACAGCTAAGATGCAAAAACTATAAAAAGATAGCAGTCCTGGCCTTTTTGGCTGCTAGGAGAAAGATTTTGTGGCTTCTACAATTCTGGAATGATTTGGGATCAAGCCCCAGTATCTGTATCTTACAGGTCAGGTAGACCCTATGATCATCAATACAGATAATTAACTAAATAATATATTTAATGATGTGGTACTGTACTGCAGTTATGACCTCCCTAGCCCCTACCCTCTATGTTATGTGTGGTTTATCATTGTGTTGTATAATGTTCTTTTTTTACTCTATAAATGCAAAACTGCACATACATTTTAAAAAGATTACCAGTTAAATCAGGCTTACTTACCTTAGTAAATCAGGAAACTCAGTTTCATAAAAGGAAGTTTAAAATAAAATTTAAAAAGTTGTTTTTTTTCTTCACATTTTATGAAGGGATATGTAGGTCATAATCTGTACGGCCTGATCTCGAATATTACTAATGAGAGATGAAGGTTGTTACACACAATCATAAAGCCTGTTGGTGGATAGATTTTGAAATGCACATGTCCCATATGTACAATCTATACTGAATATACTCTTGGCAGAATATATGACATATTATATTAAAAATAACAACATTATAGAGGTCAAGAAGGGACACTGGAAACTGATAATTATGTCACTTTTTATTTCAATCCAGTTTATGTTATAAACATGCTATGCTATGACACCCCCCCATTTTATTTCTTAATTTATTTTATGCTGTTTTATTTAAAAATTATTATTATACTTTGTCTGTATATACGTGTGCATGTATGTGTGTAAATGTTTGTATTTACTGTACGAATATTTTTGTACAAGAAAGACAATAAATACAGTTTAAAAATAAAAAAAATAAAGGAAGTTTAAGTAAATTTGACCTAAGTTGCTATGGAAACGCATCCCTCCAGACTAACCTGTCTCTGTCAGGCTCGTTTTCAGACTTAACTTCACCTACAATCAGTCTGTCGGACTGAAACACAGCATTTCCTCTTTACTGAGCACTGTGAACATGAGTCAGTTTACAGCTCATGTCAAATGTATCACATTTTGACGTAGGCTGCACTTATTGTGTACTTTAAATCTGAGCTCATATCTCTTTCAGTCTAAAATATCTGGACAGTATTCCAGTCAGCAGATGCGTTTTTAAATGCACTGCAGGTAAAATAAACACCTGTGACCCATGGCTGTAGCCTCATAGTAAGCAGCATTTTCACCATTTGTTGTCTCTTTAAAAGTCACTGAAATAAAACTCAAAAACAGACACCCAGAGATCTATCTATGAACAATCGGAAGCTATTTAAACAGTATTCTCACCATATGGAGGTTAGGGTCATGTCACATGTACAAAACAAGTAGCTTTATCATGCTACAAAATGAGTGAACTCTGGGGTGCCATCTGATACTTGTAAGTTGTTTAATGTCAGGTAGCATCTTCTACATCGTGTACATTCATTTTCAGCACTTATAATACAAAGAGAACTCACATTACTCACACTGGAGTTGACCCAAGATGACATGAGTACAAACTGAGCTCTGAAACAAACAGAGGAGTTCAGCAGCAAGCACTTCATTTCACTTTGTGTCACAACCTGAGCTCAGTGCTGACCTACAACATGCTGCCAAATGTTCTCTTTTGCTTTGTTTTTTGCTGTAATATCCTCTCCGTATTATATATATTTAATATGTGCTCCGTGGCCACAAACATCACAGTTTTGTATTTGCATGTCCGTGTTCTTTATAGTGAACTGATGTCTGTGCTTGATGTCTGTCTCAATGTCATGAAATAAAGACTTGGCTTATTCAAGACTTTTCACAATAAGCCTGGTTGAAAACAAACACTGGCCAGAACTGCTGCATTCATGTTTCTACCTTGTATGCACAGAGGTGGTCTGATCCCAGGTCACAGACTAATACCAGGTGTAAGTGGGACTGTCCAGCTGGTACCCACCTCTGCAAGTATACGGCGGTCCTGGATCTTACGCCCACTCAGCTGCTTGACCACATTTTTGGCGCCTTCTGCTACGGCCGATTCAATCTTCATGTGGTGCATGAGTTCAGCCACCCGCAGCTCCAGAGGACTGATCATCTCCACAGGGTGACCTGAGGGCAGATGGAGCATGTCACACTTAAGCATCATCAGCAGATTTGAGAACAGATACAATAAGCACCATCCTTTTAAGACCTTTGCATCTGAGCTTTTACATATTTATACTAGCAAGAGACCTGTACCTGACCTCAAAATGCTGCAATACATGCTCTTCATGATTTCAACAGGATGTCCATTTCTCAAATCATGTCTGATGTGCTATTTTGTAGTTTCATTTGTTTTGTTGTTCCTGAAACCACTTATTCGTAGTTATTAGTTAATATGGCCAAAAACTCTGACTGGCAGCTTTGTCCATTTCAAGGTATATATGAGGACCACAACAATGCGAGAATCCATCGTGTCAAATGTTTTGGTAATCTATACAAAATCCTGTTCATACTAGGGCTAGGCGATAATTCAGTCGGTTTTACAAAGTGCTGTTGTCCAAATGATAGATTCCAAACAAATTGTAACTAAAAACCAACTAAATGAATTATTGCAGCTTTTGAGCGTGTACATTCATTCTTGACCTTGGAAAGAGTTGTTTGACTGAAAAAGAAAAATCTTAGCTCAAAATCCACCATTGGCTTGTCCAAGGCTTTCAATCGCACCTCATGGTCTTCATCGGCGGATGGAGTTTGCTCAGTTGACATTAAGATAGGTCAGTTTTTATCACTGACGACAGCTCTCCAATTCTATGGAACTTGAGCAAACTCCCATCCACTGAAGAATACCATGAAATGCATTTGAAAGGTGTGGAAAAGGCTAGTGAACAGACCTTGAGTTGGGATTTTTTTTTTTTGACAAAATGTGTGAAAATATCTTGATTGCACTGATTATCAATTAGATTCTTTCATGTGATTTAGATACATTTTCCAAAATAAAAACATACTGAGGGAGACTCAGTCTGTCAATATGAGACTGCCACAGTGAAAAACACTGACATTTTCTTCTCTTGCTTGCCTTAAGTTTGCATCAACGTAAAACTAATTATGAGTCTCTTATATGGCATTTGTCACAGTTCAGTAATGTGTATTTTTTACTGTGTGCTGGTGGTGATTATAAGGCCAAGACAAGAACTGTACATGCATGTGTAGTAAGATTTACCATTTGAGCCACCCCGCTCCTCGTCTCTGACTTGACTGACTTTGATCATCTGCATGCGCAGCAGCTCAATCTTAGTGCGGCTGTCCTGCAACATTTGCTGGGCTGTAGACAGCATCTTCCTGTCCTGGAAAATAAAATGGACAACTAAAGACCACCACATTGCTTCTACTACGCTGAACTGATGAATAGGTCTAAAGAGTTAGAATGTAAACTTGTGTGTGCTGTATTTGTAAATGCTACTGCTTTTGCTCAAATACTAGAAAGAATTAGGGAAATGTTACAAAGTCATACGTAGGCAAATTGCCAAAGCAACTTTTGCAAAAAAAATGATTGCAAAGTAAAAAAAAACACATGATGATTGTTGATGATTTTACACATGATCCTGCCAACGTTAAGGTCATTTACAGTATCTTACAGTATAATAAAAAGCACATAAGCCTAGTGAGGGATACAAAAATGTACAATATTTAACAGAATCTGTGCACAACAGTGTGTGCATGTTTTATTTAGTTACTGGTTCTCTGTACGGATGGGAATTTTCTATATGACACTACTAAACACTTGTTCCTTTCACACAGCTACAAAAAATGACAGCTACTCTGTGGTATAACCCTCACTCAAGTCATCCTACTGACACATAAACAAACCGTCACTCATTCCTCTCATAGTTCACATGGTTAAATATAAACACCCAAACCTGTTGAACCAAGAACATGCTTTCGGAATATCTGGAGCATATCTCACAGTCATTGTTGGCTTTATTTCCTGTGAACTGTGGTGCCTCTTTCGTGATTTCTATAGATCACTTTATGTTAAAATGTCTGCTTTCCCCATTTATATTCATTTCCATCAAATAAAATGCTTTTCACACAATAGCTATAAATGAGAGTTCCTTTAAGGCCACAGTAGAATTTTCTTGACTTTTCTCTCACAGTACTTTTGGGGGTACCATACATCACATTACTGTCTGTACTCCCTCACATTTATTTCCTTTATTTGCAATACTACCCTTCTTTATAAGAGTTCAGCAGAAGATATTTAGAAGCACTGAAACAAAATTATAAAGAATCTAAGAAGATGAAAAGATAGAAATAAGTAGCAAGCAGTTCAGGATGTAATTAAGACAGTCAAAGGCAGTGAAGTTCATGCTAGTACCATGCTTTACCCACTGAGAGGAACAGCCCTGTCCTCATGTACTCTCTCTGCAGTGGCATTTCTTTGTTTCCCTCCCCTGTCCTTTCTTACACATCAGAGATGCTTTCTGCTGCTGCCAGCTATTTACCACATGAGTCAGTGTCAACTCACTGCTGCAGATAGACCGTGTAGGAAAAAACCATCTCCATCAGCAAACTGACTGCGTGTGTATGTGTGTGTGCGCGCCCGCGCGTTGTGATGTGTGTAATTTGGGCCACATTGTACGGTACCTTAACTGAACTGTTGGTGTAAGTCTGGATCATGTTCTCAGCCCCCTGTTTGACTTTGGTCTCCATGGTGAGCTGCTTCTTCAGGGTTCTGACTCGACTGGCTAGTGGTGACGTGACCTCTTCCCACTGACACGACTCTGCTGACTGGCTGTCTTCTTCCTCCAAGCAACCTGCGTAAAAATAATCACCTGGTGGGCTCGGCTTCAGATATCTTGAGAAACAATTCCCTTTCAATAGTGGCAATTCATTTAGGAGGGTTTAATGACTGGCTGAATGTATTAAGAACTTTTGTGATCATACCATCTTTTAATTATTCAGAGGGCATACGTTTTTGTACCCTGACACAACCCTGAGGTAGCGGTGTGCATTGCTGTCAGCCACAGTGTCATTTCGGTGCTACCACTGATGTAAGCCAAACCCAAAATGTTCAAATTCTACTCACAGTGCCTTAAACTAACTAAACCTATAGGCTTGCATCACATGCGTATATTGTGTAATAGTTCATTATGCCGACTAGTTGCTAACGCAAACCACTGTTGATGTCACTTATAATCAGTCACAATCACTGTAGAGAATAAGGTTACAGTAAATATGGACCTGGATATAAATTTGCAACTGCAACGAATCCATCTGGATATATTATTAGTGATGGAACTGGCTAATCAGTGCTCATGTAAAAAGAAAAAAAAAGAAAATATGCCTGCTTTCAAGCGTTTTATGGACATGTTAAACACTGTTGTAACTTTGTCAGTGAAGCTAAACAAAGACCTGATGCTGGACTGTTTTGCAATGGAGCAAAAAATAAAGTGTTTTCTGCTGCTGAATTTGGAATATTGGTAAAAGAGAAGATCATTTTGGAACTGCAAGAGGGTTAGGGTTGTACAACAGACATCTGGTCAGAAAGTCCACCTCCATCTTGGCAGATCCATCCCACTCCCTGCACCAGGAGTTCCACCTTCTCCCCTCTGGGCGAAGGTATAGGGTCCCTAGGCTCAGGAGCTGCAGAGCTCGAGGTTCTTACATCCCTAAGGCAATTTCTGCCATTAACCACGAACTATAGTCCACCTTTTTATTGCTGCACTTTGTACATTTTACTCATTGCACTTTGTAAACTTGATGTTTGCTATACTTGTTTATAGTGACTTTGTTGCTGTCGTATGTACAGTATCTTTTTTGTTACTTATTTTTTAAAGTGTTTTTTGTTGTTTATGCTGCACAAGAATGGCCTGATGTCATCAGCTCGACAAAAAGATTAGTAATGGGATGAGTTATGAAAAATCAATGTGGAAGATCTTTTGTCAAACTTCACCCTGTTACACTCATTTGACTAGATTATTTCTGTAACCAGATACAAACAGGGTAATATAACAGCCTACTGGCTTCCTCAGTCATGACACACTGGACAGGACCTGTTGTGAGGCATTAACAGTCATATTTTGCACCTCTAAAACAGCAACACTTTCATATTTCAAAACCCCAAACAAGCAATTTTACTTGTGCAAAGCATCAGCATGTTTCTCTTTAAACTCCTAAAAGTCTAAAGCCTGGTAATAAACACGCAGCCCAAATTGGCTTTCCTCTACGGGAATGCTCCTAGAGTGTCCAAAACAGAAAGGGTTCATCCTCTGGACAGCACGAATGTGCTCAAGTCATTTTCACCCTGGGTATGAGTGGACAATTTGGCATGATGATGGTTCTGCAGCAGAGGTCAAGGGATTATCAAAAAGCAAGGGTTCATCCTTGCGAGAACTTTGAATATACACTGCAAATTCCATAGAAAGCTGCCCATTTGATTTCAAAATACCTCATGATAGACCAAAAAGTTGGTCAAGAGTTAATTTAGCCCTCATGGCCGCACTAGTCGCCATCAGGTCTAAATTTCCAGTGGCACTCAGGTCTAGAAGTCACCATATCTCGCTCTGGATTGGACAAAAAGTCTTGGACAAAAGGACAGACTTATGGTTTCTTTTTATGATCGGTCATTTATGTATAAATGAGGCCCTTTGTGTTTCTATGTCGGGATGATAAGTTTTATCAAAATGCACTCCAGCAAATGATCCGTTTTAGTTACCTGTGGTGCTGTCCTTCTCTGTGGCCATAGACCTGGCATTGAGCTCCTGCAGTTGCCAGTGCATCTTCTCCAGCTTGCGGCTTGAGGCCTTGAGTTGGCCCTCCACATCAGCTGCACTCTTGCGATTGGTGACAGCCCGCCGCAGTCTCTCAGCTGCCTCCTTGATCTTCAACTCCCGCTGGATCTCCTGCCTGAGCAGAGTACGAGCATCCTCCAAACGCTGCTGAAACTCTGGGTCAAGAATATCCCCCTCATCCAGACCCTCCAAGTTACCGCTCTGAAGGACACACCGTAAGATCAATCTCTGATCACTGTGGTTGTTATTTATTATTTTTAATACATATTATACCAACATCAACATAATCGTCCAGCTATCTATATTGTTTCTACAAAAACATGCCAATATCACTTCACTAAACTGAAACCACCACCTAGACAGAACAGCCAACAGTACGTTTCTGCATGAAGAGGACAATTATATCAAAGACATTCACTGGCTGATGCACCTAAAAACAAAAGGAGAGGAACTACTTGAATAAATGGGAATGACTGTTTTGTATTTCAAAAAGACCAGTTTAACCAAGCAGTGACAGTCATACCAACAATGGATCAACAACAATAAATGCCACAATGCTGCCCCCTTGTGGATAAAGATCTGTTTGGCTTTCTACTACAGTGGCAGCAGTATCGGCCTTCTCTCAGTGTCAGGAAAAAAAGTGTTGTGTCAAGAGTAGGCCTGAAACTAATTATTCTTTTCATAATCAATAAATCTGTAACTGTTTAGTCTTAAATGAAATATAATTTAGTCTAATTGTGTGCTGTTGTTGTGGTGTCTTAGTAGACTTTAAGATGAATTTGAACCATTGGTATGGTGGTGGTTAATTGTGCTCTCACTGAGACTTGGATCACACCAGATCTCACTTTGACCCCCGCCGCCCTCAGCCTACTCCTTCACCCACACAGATCCACCAGCAGAGGGGGTGGCACTGTTTGCTAATCTGCCCTAAATGGAGATTATCGCTCTACCTGCTTCCACACTTCACTCCTTCCACTCCACCTCCCAACTCTGCCACAGACACTCTCCTCTCTACTTGACAGATAACATATCCTTATTTCCCCATCAACCTGCTGTCCTATATCCACCTCTTCATCTCCTATTTCTAACTTCCTTTTCACACCTCTCTTCCAATGAGGTACTAACCCAGGTTACCTCCCACCACCCAACCACCTGCCCTCTTGACCATGTCCCCTCTCACAGTCACAGAGGAACTCCACACTGCTACAGCAGCCTCCCTCTCCTCTGTTGTCACCCTGCTGGACCTTTCAGCAATGTTAGACACAGTGAACCACCACATCCTCCTCTCCACCCTCCAAGAACTTGGGAGTCACAGGCTCTGCACTCTCCCTGTAGGACTGCACTTACAGGGTAACTTGAATCTGTGTCTGAAGCTTGTAGCAACACTGCAGAGGTCCCTCAGGGTACTGTTCTGGGTCCCCTCCCCTTTTCTCTTTACACCAAGTCACTTGGCTCTGTTATTCACTCACATGGCTTTTCCTACCACAGCTATGCAGACGACACATAACAAATTCTGTCGTTCCCCCGTCTGGAAGCCAGGTGGCGGCACGAATATCTGCGTGTCTATGCTGGCTCTCAGTGGATATCAGCTCACCAGCTGAAGCTCAACATCGACAACACTCAGCTGCTCTTCCTTCAAGGGAAGGCATCTCCCGTCCATGATCTCTGCATTACCATTGAGAACTCTGTGGTGTCCCCAGCTCAGACTGTAAAGAAGCTGGGTGTAACACTGGATGACCAGCTGTTCTTCACTGACAACATCGCTGTGACAACCTGCTCCTGCAGATTCATCCTCCACAACATCAGGAGGATACATCTGTTCCTCACCCAGGAGGCAGCACAGGTTCTGGTCCAGGCTCTGGTCATCTCGCGCCTAGACTACTGCAGCTCGCTCCCGGCTGGTGTACCTGCATGTGCCATCTGACCTCTGTAGCTGATTCAGAATGCAGCAGCGCGGCTAGTTTTCAACCAACCCAAGTTCTCTCACACTACACTGCTCCTCCACACCCTGCACTGGCTAGTGGTGGCTGCTCAAATCCAATTCAAGACACTGGTACTTGCCTAGCATGCTGCAAATGGCTCAGGTCCATCCTACATCCAGGACATGGTCAAACCATACACCCCAGCCCGTCCACTATGCTCTGCTAATGCCAATAGGCTAGCTTTCCCTCACTACGAGGGGGGCCCAACTACTGCTTAACAAAACATGAGCAGTACTGTAACTGTTTGCTGTCCTGGCTCCACAATGGTGGAACAAGCTCCGCATTGACATCAGGACAGCAGAAACTCTCCACATGTTCTGTCGCAGACTGAAAACGCATCTGTTCAAACTGCACCTTGGCCCATAAAAAAAAAAAACTATCTCTCATTCTTTCTAAATTAATTGAT
>LKNJ01002916.1:0-21973 GCA_002120245.1 Maccullochella peelii | reverse complement strand
CAGACTGAAAACGCATCTGTTCAAACTGCACCTTGGCCCATAAAAAAAAAAAACTATCTCTCATTCTTTCTAAATGTAGCACTTAAAGCAGTTCAGCATATTTGATGAAGTTGATGTACTTGCATGATTCTTACAGTTTTTGGGTTGTATCCATATGGTTGAATGCACTTACTGTAAGCTGCTTTGGATAAAAGCGTCAGCTAAATAAATGTAATGTAGATCCTCTAAGGACCTGTCAATCAAAAGATCACCTTATTTGCCATAAATTCCTTGATGGTGAGATCTTTGCAGTTATGGCATTTATAAATCAGTTTTCCCTCCTATTTGTTTTGTATAATTGTTTTTATTATTAAGTTTTATAAATGTTCTTCCATACCTCATTGATTTGCTTTGTTTTGTTGTTATCTTCAGACATGCACGTTTCCTGTTTATTTACTATATAGTGTACTAACTTCTTAGGTTGCTATACTATATTAATGAGAGACGAAACAATTAGTCGATTAGTCAATTTGTCGATTGAAAGAAAAATAATAAGCAGATTTTTTTTTGATAATTGTTCAAGTCATTTTTCAAGGAAAAATACCAAACACTGCATAATTCCAGCTTTTCAATTACTGCTTTTCTTTGTATTTTTTGGATAACATCTTAAGTTTTTAGACTGTTGGTCGGACAAAACAAGCAATTTGATGACATCATCTTGACACTTTATAGAATAACTAATTATTAAGCATTTAAGAAAATAATCAGAGAATTATATTTATCATCAAAATAATAGGCCTAATTGAAATCATAAGACAGGCTATCATTGTAAGTAATAACAAAACCAAATTAAGTTACATGAAAAGATGCTATATAGGAACAATAAACAAATGTTAAGATTTTATGACAATATTATTGAATTTCTTTAAGTAAGTTTTAAGGTCATGCTTTGCCTTAAAGGCATGCATCACTCTACTCCACCACTGGATACACCAGATACCTAAACAAAACTATTAACCTACATTAACTAATAGATCATTACACCTTTGCTACAAGTAAGTGGCTTTGCTATAGGCCCAAAATAACAGCTGTTGAGGAAGGCTGGTGTTTGTGTTGGGTATTACCGGTATTCATTTCTATGGCTATTATTACCCAAAGGACACACCTTCTGCCAATCAAAACAGGTAGCCTACACCTTTTTTTACGTCCTAGGAAGTGGTGTCAAGTCTGGGTCCCATTACAAGACAATGAACCTAGCATTTTTACATCATAGTGACCAATGGATGGCAACTAGCTCTAAAATAATTCATTTTGGAGCTAGACCTATATTAAATAGCCTAATACTTGTATTATATTTTTGTAAGAATACAAAAATCACCAAATAACTTATTTTAATACGATATCAAATTATAGGCTAAAACACTCAGCAATTCATCTTCTTTCACCAAGACAGAGGGTTTTGGATAGTTGCCCAAACAAAAATATTGTTGTTAAGTGTAAGCTAACTTTTATTGAAATAATGACTTTTAGGTAGCGTTAGACACGGGGTGTTTGCTCAAATTAGAAACTCACTATACCGATTGTGGAAGAAGGTTAAAGCCATGTCGAGGAGGTACCATAACTCTTACCATCTTTTATTAACGAAACTGAATCGTTTAAATAGTTAGCTGCAGTTGAACGTTATAGGTATTTGTCTGACAACCACAAAGACAGAGGAACTATGAGGAGAAGCAAACGAGACAAACAGGAAAATCCTGTGCGCCTGTCTGACAAAGTAGCAACTAGCGTTATTTAACTTCGACTAAACGTCGGGTAATATTAATTGACGTAATGTTGGCACCTAATGTCTCCATGATAATTCAACTTCCTTTGACGACGACAACATGTGGCATTAAATTTACCTGTAGTGTTAAACCTGACATGGTGGCTGTCAGTTGTCTGTGCTGGACATTCACACAGCGTCAACGTCCGCTCCGGCTCCCAACGGTCTTCTTCGGGCCAGAAAGTAGTTCGGTAAAACAGCTCCAGGAGCAATGACACAGCTAGCTTAGGTAAACTGACGGCGGCATGTGAAATTCAACGTCTGCTAAAGCTGTTCAGATGCCCTCCATAGGGATGTACTTGTGTTCATCACGGATACAAATCTGAGAAAAGTTTGAATTTAGTTAAACTGGGACTCGACGCAAAACTGACGTCAGTCGATGGCGGCTGGATTGGTTGGCAGTCGGTAATGACAGAGACGCTGCAGGAACCAGTCACATTCAGCTATTCAATGCACCTGCTGAGGTGTTGCATTCACGTAGCCTATGATCTCCTCTCATACCTGATTTATACATACAGCTCAGATAGACACAAGCAACGCGTGGGAAATAGGCCAAAAGGTGTATTCAATTAATAAAATATTATTTTTAAAATTTGATATCTTTATGTTGCTTAATAATTCATGAAATCAAACACAATCTCCTCTTCAGATAATAACAATGCCGTTAAAATGTAGATTAATATTCACTGTTTTAGATGTGTTTTGTAAAGACTTAATAAAGCCTAAATGAAGTTTAAAAAGCGAACTGGAAACAAAAACTTCTCTGAGAGCCGTTAAATCCATTTTTAACATAACGTGTTGCTGTAGTTTAAGACATGGAAAACCTGTATGAAAGATGCTAATTTTTCCATGAGAGAAGCTTTTAGGGAAACGTGTTGAGAAACACTTGTTCAGCTGCCTGCCACTCCACCCAGCCACACACACAGATAGGTGGGGTTGGAAATTGTGTCTTATTTTTATTGTACTGTGGGCATGTCATGTAGGGTTGGCCTAAATAAAAACTGTGTTTTGGTCTTTTGCTCCATGAGGTTACAGTACTGACAGATGTTCTGCTCCTTAGGTAAACATGACCTTGAGTGTCCCCATGTTTCTATGAAAGGCTCAGAAAAGTGGATTGAAAGAAAATCACTGTGGAGCTTGAAATTGAATAAGTAACTGCTGGCCCTTCAGTAATGCACTTGACCACACAGTGTAACAAATCCAGCTGTGACAAACAAAGGTTAAATAGAGTAGGGATAAAGGTAAACTACACAACAACACTTTTTAAACATTGTGGCATGCTTTCACAAGGCTTTGCCAGGAATACTAGCCACTCACCTTCTTGACTTTGATGGTAATTCATGTGCTCTGTGCCTCTAATTTTGATTTGTTCAATAGCATGAATTCTACAGAGCTTATTATGGCTAATGGTAATACACAATTGAAATTTGTGAAAGCCCAACTCCTTTTTTCGTTGTAATATGATAGGCTATATGATATCATTTTGTTATCCTCAAACGTTTGTTAGTCTCAACTTTTAAAACATCAGTTTCTCTTAAAATGAAAGGCCTGAAAAAAATCAACATGTGATGCTGCATATAGAGAATGGAGTCAGTATGACGAGCGAGCTGACTCTGTTTTATCCTATATTGCATAGGAATTAAAAGAAGAGGTATGGCATTTTTGGAATTATTTATTTTGCTTGGAGGCTCTGAACCCAAGATAGAAAAGCAGCTGGATTAAGTACAAAGGAAAGGGAATTTATTGACCCCTGATTAGAGAGAGAAGTGTGTTTTGCCATTATAGCAGATAGAGAGCACTAACCAACTAACAGAGAACAATACATAGGTGTGTTAAAGAGGAACGTTTGCATTTAGATTAGACTGGAGGCTTGAATGTACTTCAGAAAAAATGTTACAAGCACTGGAGCCAACAGGGGTTTACTGTACACAGTGTATTTGATCTGGTATTGTTTGGCCAGTGGTTATAATTTGCAATAATGGAGCTTTTCCACGCACTGTATATGATCATTGCAGTTTATCTCAACCCAAAGGTCCTAACAATTTTCACATATTATGTGAAGCTGGTACATTTCCCTAAAATGAATTAAAATATGCTATGTGAGACTATACCATCGTCTTATATATCAATATGGCGCTTATAATCAAGTTCAGTGGGCACAGTTCTGACCCATTTCGATCTACTTTTGAAAATTCTGTACTTTGTTCAACAAGTACAATAACATTATTTCTAAGTATATTTCAAAGGTTGTTTAAAAGTAGTTGGAAGGCTCTTCCACAACCATATGCAATTGTTGAAATAGGATGAATTGATGGAAGTTGTTTGAAAATAGTGCCTTTGCAATAGAGGGCTTGCAAATAGTTAACAAAAGTAAAACATTTAGTTCACTGAACATGTTGTTAATATGGATGGACAGTCAAGGTGAACTTTCACCATGTTGGAACCCTACCGATTTGAGTTGAATGTACCACCTATATTTTTAAGTCGCACTCCAGCCAGCTGGGGGCAGTAGAGCACCGTAAATATGTTCACCGACCGAGTGCCACAGAGAAACAAGCGTGTGAAGCTGCGCTCATTCTTCCTTATCGTGGGCTAGAAGACACGCACTCTATGTAAGGTGGAACTAACTTTTATCCTCCAGAGAAGAGTTATAAACCACCCGGGATATTCATCTGGTCCAACGTGTCACGGCAAACGATAACCATGTCGGCCTCATCGGCGAAAGTTAGCAGGAAGGACAATTCAAATCACGACGGAGCGGACGAGACCTCTGGTAACGTTAAGGAATGGCGGTTATCCTGTAACGCTACAACGCCATTTTCATTTGTTTTTCGTCATTTTGTTATTTACAGTGTAGTTTGTTGTGTAGTATCGAGTTGAAATTATATGTTTGTGGACGAACAACTTAATTTACATTTTCTTACATATACACATTGGCTTAAAATGCTGTTGTGCAGGACTGTTCAGCAATGTAGCGTGCTAGCATGGGCTAACTATTTAGCCAGCGTGAGATGTTAGCTAGCTATTAGCTTACATTAGCTTCTAGTTCATATGAAGGAGGCCGGTATTTGCATTGCTTACGCTGCATATAACGTGATGTGCAGTTATTGTTCATGCAGACAGTTTTGGGAGGTTTGTTGTAGGGAGGTTATTGATGAAATCGCATGCAGCAGTGCGTTTCCTCACACACGTTTGTGGCTGGAACTTCATAAACGATTGTTTTGGCCACGTTATTAGCAAGTGCAACATTCACTGTATCCTGTTTCCCCATCAAGAAAGGCCGGTTCAGTTTTTTTTCAGTTATGCATAACCACGCTTGCGAGCTTGGCTTTGTGCGGCTGAGTAGAATGTAAACAAGCGCTTCTCATTAGTTTAGATAGCTCTAATGTCGCTATGAGTTGGCATTATGGAAGTTAATGTGTTTAACATGTGCAAAGAGGCTTTGCTTGAGCTCGCAGCATGTTAATATCAGTGTGAAGCGGGTAGCATTTGGCAGCGACACGTCGGTAAGCCCCTCATTCAAACCAGGCCGCCTTTAGCAGCAACAGGAAGCTCCAGACTCGAGAGGCAGGGGGTCTGTTTGCCATGGATCCACCAAACACACACACACACACACCAAATCCTGCCGTCCCGCGTTATTTAACGCACCATGCACTCAGTGGAGAAATTACTGAGTGTGACTAGACAATCTGGCTTTTTGCTATACTGTCACCACGAAAATACTTTCTTTTTTTTTTTAAATGATCAAATCATATTCAATCTAAAGCTGGATGTCCTAAATACGTCTTGTAAGTGAGACCAGAGAGATATAAATAGTTTAGGTTCACATCGAGAATATTTCAACTTAGTTATTTAAAACCTTTTACTCACTGCCTTAGGGAATCATTTGAGCATGAGAAGCTGATGTTTTTACAAAGTACTTTGGAGGTTATATACAGTTGTCCTGAGCTTCAGATGGATGCCTGGCTAAATTTGCAGCGAAACTGGCTTTTTGTTGTTGGTGTGAAATTGTGTTAAACGGATAAAATAAAGGTCTGCAGTTCAAAAAAGTGTGATTTAGTTAACTCTTTTAAAAATGTATGTTGATTTTTTTTAAACAAAGTCATAGTGCACTGTGTGTGTATATGCGTGTGTGTATTATTATTATTATTATTATTATAAAGTTTCCTTTTCGTTTCAGAAAAAGAGCAACAGGAAGCAATTGAACACATTGACGAAGTACAGAATGAAATTGACAGGTGAGTTTGAATCTTGTTTGTTAGCAATGAAAGATGGCCGCATGGTGAACGTGTCCTTATTGACATGTTTTTGTCTTCTTTCTCCCCAGACTTAACGAACAGGCAAGTGAAGACATTTTAAAAGTAGAGCAGAAGTACAACAAATTACGCCAGCCATTCTTTCAGAAGCGATCAGAACTCATAGCCAAAATCCCCAATTTCTGGGTCACAACATTCGTCAACCATCCACAAGGTAAGCTGTTATATTTTGTTGCTGTCAGTAGGTGTATATATGGTGACTCTAACCTTAAGAACTAACTTCTGTTTGTAACAGGAATGATCATCAGGGGAGTAAACAGCCATTGTCTCAATTTATTTACAACTGCTCTATGCTTTTAAATGTTATGTTGATGTATTTCTCATAAGCCCACAGAAAATGGTCTGATCAGTAGCTAACAGTGTCTGTGCTTGGCCTGTAGTTTCAGCTCTTCTGGGGGAGGAGGACGAGGAAGCACTTCATTACTTGTCGAGGGTGGAGGTCACTGAGTTCGAGGATATCAAGTCTGGATATAGAATAGATTTTGTGAGTTGTTGGGTTCACTTTGTGTTTGTACATAATAAATGTATTGACATAAATGTCATGCAGTCACATACTGATACAGGTGTGTTTTCTCTTCTGTAGTATTTTGACGAGAATCCGTACTTTGAGAACAAAGCCCTCTCCAAAGAATTCAATGTAAACGAGAGTGGAGATCCTGTTTCCAAATCAACTGAAATCAAATGGAAAGCTGGAAAGGTTGGTTGGCATTTTTCTATGGCTTGTATGTGACTTATGAAAAATTCTTCTTTTTTTTTAAATACTAGTACACAAGCTCATTAACCTAAGCAGCAGGAAAACATTGCATTAAAGTCAACAAAATTGATTTCACAGTCCATTGCAGTATTTTTACTTCAGCCTTTCTCTAGTCCTCCCAATGTCTGGCTTTCTTGATGTTTTTCAGGTTTTTGCATGTGTGCCAGTGGTTACAATTATTATTTTCTTATCAATAAACACTTTATAACCTTCAATTTCACATTTCCCTCCCTAGGACCTGACGAAGCGTACAGGCCAGACGCCAAACAAAGCTGGGAAGAAAAGGCAGCACGAGGAGCCAGAGAGCTTTTTCACCTGGTTCACCGACCACTCGGATGCAGGAGCTGATGAGCTGGGTGAAGTGATCAAGGATGACATCTGGCCTAACCCGCTGCAGTACTACTTGGTAGGCTTAATGCTCTTCACCTTGGTTTCTTCCGGGTTTAGAGAGTTTTCAGACAGAAAACACCCTGCGTTAAAACAACGCAAGCCACTTTGTTGGTGGGGGCTGTGTTGCTTGAGGTACTGGTGACATGAAGTCTAGACCCATGAGTTTGAAGGGTTATCAGACACCAAAACACTGCACCGTGGTTTCTAATCTGAGACAGGATTTTACACCTCTGGAAAGTTATGACAGTTATTTTGTGAGGTAAACAGTAGAAATACAGTGCTGTAAGGCAGCACCTAGCTGGATGACGTGTTGCGGCAAAAGTTGAGCCAGGTTCAACTTTTATGCCAGGCGACCCTGTGTTGTTTTTTTTACCGGGCCCTCTGTGTTGGCACCCCCGCTGCTTCGACGGCTGCGTTTTTTCACGCAGGGCTCAAGTTGGTTTGAACGCACCGTTTGTTCAGTGTCAGGGAAAGGCCATACTGGGCTGATAATGGACCTCCAGACACACATGATGGGTAGGATTTACTGTGAGTGGTTTCATTTGAGGTAATTATGATTATAATATAAAACATTTACAGGTTTTTTTTTAACATGAAACTTGTTCACATTAACCTTTTCAATATCCAAACTTTTAAAATACATTGACAAAGTATTCTTAACCCATGGTCTGGAGCTTTCAATCGCATTTCTGTCTTCATTAGTGGATGAAGTTTGCTCAGTTGTCAAGGATATGGCCCAGTTTGTCATGTTATATCTACAGTACGTTAAGAACAGTATCTTAAAATACTGCTGTTAGTCCTGTCAAATCCTATTATTTGAGCCCCTGTTCAACATAATGTAGAGCCTGACTGATATATTGGCTTATTACAGATATTTCGTAGCAATGGTATGCGTTGGCTCATGAGTAAGATATGCATGTTTGAAGTAATATAAAAAGTGTTTCCATTTACAGAGTTTGTCCACCAGAGAGCATTTTGATCACACGCAATTTGTTCGAAGGAATTCGAACTAAGCTTCCAATTTGTAATCTGATTTTGTGTGCTTACCTCTTCTACAAAAGCCTTTGGGAAAGTTTGAGTTAGAATAGATTGCAAGAGCGCCAGTATAAACACAACAAGGCTGTGAAGGTGGATGAGTGAGTCGATGTATTCAGCATGACGACGTTTAATGTCCCCGACATTAGCTTGTGTTAACCACAGACCTTATTTCCAAAAACCCGTTCAAGAAACCCACTGACTTCCAGATGAGGGCACCGGAAGTGCAAACATGCTAACTCATTTACGGGTTTTAGGACTCATTCCAGCAGCACTGTATTGGCCGTGCGATAGGTCAAGCTGATAGTGAATTTTTAGAGCGCCTTATGCTGGATCACAAGGCGCGTATAGACTCTATATTTTGAATTCCAACAGATCATTGCAGTTTGAATGTTTAAATTTTAAATAAAAAGTGACAACCCTAATTGATATCAGTGTTGCCCCCAAAAATCTTTTATTGGTCTGGCTCTGTTGTAAAGGGTTAAGAGGGCTAGGGCTATACTAGTCAAGAAGATTGCTACATAATGCAAGTGAGGGAAAGGCTTCCAAACAGCGGGGTTATAGTTCACTGCACTAGGGATGATGAGTTGTTGGAGGACTCGGTAAATGCAGTCACTCATGCTTATACTGTTACTAACACGGAAGTATTAAGTATTAAGGCATTCAAGCTAGGATCGGCTCATGTCTGAATGTTCCCAAGGTCCCCGACATGGAGGATGAGGAAGGTGATGGCGATGATGATGATGAAGAGGAGGGTCTGGAAGATATTGATGAGGGGGAGGAAGAGGATGATGAAGATGAGGATGGTGATGGAGAAGATGGAGAGGTAAGGAAACCATACTCTGGAGTGTTGAATCACTAATTGTAATGATAAATTGGCTGAAGACACTTCTGTCCTGTAGACATGGTTCTGAAATGTTCTTTGGAGCAGTCAGTGTAATACTTTTTTTTGTTCTTTCAGGATGATGGTGAGGATGATTAAGCATTTCAACCAACACCTTATCCCAGCCCTCCCTCTGTGATCATCCTACAACCCACGGGAGCAAAATATTTTGTTTGTTTTTTGGGTGGGGTGGGGTGGGGTGGTTTAAAAGAAAAAAAAAAAAGAAGAAAAAAAATCCCCTGTGTCGTCAGCGTGTCCGTCCTCTTCCTCTGCAGCCGCGGCCTGTCCGCAGTGCCATGTCTAAAGACCAGCTCTATACACAGCAGGTCTGCATCGGGTGCAGTGGGTTGGGGTGAGGGTGTCGGTGGCTCTGTTGAAGTCTCACCTGTAATTGTTTCTCTACATCTCCCAAAGACATGCAAAAGAATAAAAAAAATTTGTAGCATTCTGCACGTCATCCTACGTAGATTTAAAATACGTACAATAGCAATTTCTATGTAAAATATGAAATGACAGTTTCTGTTGAAGTTGTGAGTTCAATAAAAATAAGCCATGGTGCAGTGATAACTTAATCATAGCATCCTTATCCACTTTTATATATATAAATGTATATTATAATATATCCAGTGGTGGGGGTACTAAGGCTTATTAGAAGTTGCATTTTCCTTTTGTGACTTATTGTACTAATGGAACTGATTGAAGGCACCAGCTTGTTCCTTTCAACCATTGTAAATGTTTTTGGGATATACATGTATCTTGGTAAGACAGTTGTTAATTGTACACAATTTAATGGGGAGGTGTGGCAGGGCAGCGGGTCTTTAACACCAACTCTGGACATCTATTAAAGAAATTTTCATTATCTTGTTTTTCAGGCACCCACGACAAAGTTTGAAATGTAAAATTTTTTTATAAAAACAACCTAAAAATCAAATTTTGAGCTTGGCTTAACATTAGGTTTCTGTAGAGTCCTCTGTGGAGTCACATTAAATGAAGTGTATCTGTTGCTTTGTTACAATAAATAAATGTATACATGGTTTTTGGAGTAGTTTGATCACATTTGGGCATTTCAGCTGCAGTTGCTGTTTGGGAAATCCCACACCATGCTTTGTTTTTCACATACTTGCTGCCATTCGGCTAGTCCAGAAGTTAGGCCATTACACTTGTGACATACAGCAAATTAACAAGTATCTAGCAAAAAGTGAATGTGTTTCTAGACAAATGACAAATGATGACAGGCAGGTGCGTTTGTGGATATTTGGAGGTGCTTTTTGGTTCAGACAAGTTAAAACATGACCTTTTGGCAATCCACACAGTCCAACAGACAAATGGATGGCAGCCATGTTCTTGCTAACAGTTTCAAATAGGCAGACTGTACTGCTGTGGGTCCAGTGGATGCTAATCTTTGATATTAAGATTTGTTTTGCCCAATTTATTGGGCATTACTGGCTCCAATGTGACAATTGTTAATTATTAGTGTTTAGATGTGTCCCGCCATTTGTTGCAAGTGGGTTGTAAAATCAACAGTTTGGGCTTACTCAGGTTTTTAAAAAGTATTGCAAGTTCTGACGATTTTTGTAATTAGTCTGCTGTTGGTTTGGGAGCATTAGTTTGGCCCTCTCTGTAAAGGAGAGAGGTGTTCACACATGGCAGAGCTCTGACATTTTAACAAAAACACCATATTTTTTGGTAGTTGGTAGTGTTGCTCTTTGAAATATTTCAATGTGCAATTTCACTGCTTAATAGACATCATAACCTAGGGTTATGTGTTGTGTTGAGATACCACCTGCAGTAGTAGCCCTTCTCTTTAGGGTCTACAAAAAACACAAAGTACTGATAGAATACATGAGCCACAAAGTAGAAGACCACTAAGGACACAAATAATTGAACAATATGAGTGCAATAAAAATAAAATAAAATGATGACAATTGGTATTCCTACTCTTGCCCTCTTTCCACCAAACTAGCTCTGGTTCTTGAACCAGTTCTGTTCAGGATTCTCAGGACCTTGGTGCTATCTAGCGAACCAGCCCGCGTTTCCACCAGTTTTGAGTGGAACCATTGTAACCAAGGATGTGTCATCAACGGAGGTCGTTGCACAATGTACAACAGTAAACAGTAGAAGCAAGATGGCGGATCACACTGATTAGCTGTGAGCTTTTGTTCTGTTATTACAGATATTTGTTTTTATCCAAAAAACAAGCATTGACCAACTATTAATGATCAGAAGACTGTTACCATAGTAGACCAGAGACCATTGCTGCCTTCTCCATCCTCTCCTTCCAGTAGAATAGGACACCCCCACTGATGTCACAGTTTGCACTTCAGGTCAAGGAAAACCTTTTAGTTCCAGCTGGCAACCACCTTTTCAGGTTCCGAACCAGTTTACTTTTGGTCGAAATGTTTCCAACATTAGGTGCGCATACCAGAATGGAATCCGTTCCATGTGGGTGGAAAAGGGCTATCTGAGGTCCTTACTGTAAAGATGAACTGAACCTGAAAAATGAATATAGCTGCAAGCTGCAATTCTGGGTTCAAACCTCTTTGTGGTCAACAGAGTAGTTCTAATGACCTGGAATTTAAACCACAAGGAGCAATAAGTCACTTCCGGTTGTTTAATTCTGTTTAAAGGAGTGAGACCAATCACATACTTGTTTCATCATTACAGTGTCTGCAGCATTTCAATAAGTGCACACTCAAAGTGCAGCCCCCCCCCCCTTCATTGGATGCCAATGAAACTTGGTGTGTTCAGGAGATAGAGCAGGGTGTCTCCACTGAGTATAATCAGGATTGCTCAAAGACAACTTCACCTATGAGCCACGCCCACGTGCATCAATCAATATGAAACTTGTCCGCAGAGTATGTGCACCAAAATTGGTGAAATTCTGTCCTCTGTGTTTTGAGATACACATTTTTGGTATTTGTGGCCTATTTCCAAACAATGAATGAAGATATCTAAGACTTATGATGATTTGACGTACGGTGAATGAGTTAGACTCATGGTTCTGGGGGGGCCAGACTTTCAAAATTTTTGCTTTTGGCCATTAAATGTTGCGCCACCATCAGGCCAGTTGGGATCACATTTCTTGTGAAACATTTGCACATCATTTCCAGTTATTAAGTAATTATTGGACTCACATTAGGCTTCATGCACACACACGATGGCTCTTGTATGTTAATAGGGTAAGAATAGGATGTGCAGGTGAGTATGAAAGTCACATTATGTAAGTAGCTCATTTCACCTTTCTGCAGGACCATTGACTTACAGGAGGGTGCATGGTAGAGGATGTGGAAAAACTATTGTTACAGATCTTCACACTGGGCTGACTTGCAGTATGCATAGAAATAAATACAACCTTCTAAATATTTACCAACATGTCACTGTTCCTTTTATGGTTAATCACATAATTTACCTCCACCTCTATCATGTTCTTGAAATAAAACATGCCATGTAGTTTTCCCACCAACAGGTGGCAGACATCACATATGCATGGACCTTCAATGTCAGCTAACAGTCACTAGCAGGTTAGATTGGGATTTGTGAGGAGGGGAAGCCCTTGTCCAATGAGGTTGGGGCAAGGGCATCACTTTGTGTTGAAAAGTTTTTTTATTGAACAAGTTGCACATGTCACACATTGACATTAAAAGGATCCATAGTGCAATTGTGTTGAAAAGTGGTGGGGACACATCATCAGGGGGTTGGGTATGGGAGACCACACTGTTGACAGTTTTCATGGGGACTATTTCTTCAGTAGAAAGTAGTTCAATGAAAGCTGTGGACATTATGTTCTGTGGATGTGGATTGGCCAGACTAACAATGGCACAGATTCCTGGAAAGAGATGTTGCTGTTGAATTTTCTAAATGTCATTATTTTTAACGCTGTACCACAAACTCAATTCCATTCACTTCCATTGTATTGGTGGCATTTCAGAGACATATCTCAAATTCAGTCTAATTATCTAAATAGCCAGATACCACTAGGGAGTATCTGGCTATTACCAATACATGTACTTTATTGTTTGAAGCGACCCTTTAAATTAATTTAAGGGGGAAAGTTCACCCCCGTGAAGCACTGTGAAGTCCCAGAAGACAACATTAGACGTTCAAGACGAACCAGGCCTGCGTAGAATCGATCACCGGTGATCACCGCACAATGCATGCCGGTTAGCTTTGTGTCCTACTTGAGCCCGATTTGCTCTGACGTCATGCACACGTGGGCAACGATAACATCACGAGACCGACTGCAGGACCCAGGGCATGATGGGAAACGCCCGGCTGTCGCCTGATCTAAGAGCAGATTGGCTCTTAGTTTTGACCACGAACACCACGTTTTGTAGAGAATCTTAATTTTCTGTGATATTGTAATATTTAACGTTAGGCAGGTTGTAGGCTATATGTTGTGCAATGACTGTTTAATCTGTTAACAAACATATTTTGTGTGGTTGATAATAATAAAGTTTATTTCAGCCATAACTATCCGAACGTGGTCTGCAAACTACAGGTGGCTCTAACAGGGTGTAAACAGGATATACTAACCTGCGTCTTGGAAAGCACAGGTGTGATTAATAACATTAATGATGACTAGTGCATTTAGGTGTTCCAAAAGCCAACATACACAATGTAAGGGCCCTGGAACTGCCACACCTAAATGAGATCCAGCCATTACTGAAGTCATCTGTTCCACCTAATGCCAGGCAACGCCAGTATTTCAGCCTTCTGGTCGCTTCCGTGGTTCAGTCGCAGCCTATGCTGGTTCAGTGACTGCTGGTAATCTAATAAAGGCCTATTGGGTGACTTGGCTTTTGTGCCTTACATGTAACACATTAACTATGTTGAGGAAAAAAATTCATAAACAGAAAGACACCCATTCGACAGAGCTGGCTACCCGTTTAAACCCTAGCTTTCGCATGTTTGAGTTGAATACTCAGGAAAGACGAAAGTCTACTGGCGGGCCTTTACAGGAAGCACAGATGTGTCCACAACATATTTATTGGCATTATTACAGCAACTTAAAATATAATGGAAACAGATAATCATGTGTTGTTCCCTTTGTTTGTTTAATGTTAAATACAACACATCAACGGGTCCACATCAAAACACTACTGAAAGAAAAGCTAGGTTTTTATCCTGGAAAGAAAGCGGAAGTGAACGCGGGATTGCTCTCTTGCCTTTAGACATTCTCTCCGTAACCAAGGTAACGCTAGCTCTGTGGAAACTGGCACCAGCGTCAAATATTTAGATGCTAGGAAAACATAACAAGCTATCTGACCGAGCTAGCTGTATGAAAAATGCCACGCAGTTACCACTCTGTCAACCCCGTCTAAATGCAGTTAATGCTAGTTAAGATAGTTAATGTTAATCTTTCCATTTTTTCCTTTAGCCTGTGCAAACACCATTCATTAGCATTAGCATGTTTACTGACGAGGTCCTGGACTCAGTGAGTATCCAGTCTCTGTGGAGGAAATCTCAGCAGTCGGCGCAGGAGTCGGTATGTTTGAGCCACACTGCCAACTTTCACTCCCAACGTGCTCTGTTAGCATGAAGCACAATGTTGTTGCCTGTAGTTGCCGAATATTTCATGTAAGTTAATACAGAAAAAATATTGTACCTACAGCAGTTAGCTAGCTAGCTGATACGTGTGACGTTCATGTGTTGCTCGGAAATGTAACAACCACAAGGGGAAGCGCTGCATTAAACAACAGGGATGAGATTTCCCCAAGAGAACAACCTGTAGCATTAGGCCAAGACCACTTGAATACGAGATATTGAATGCATTCATTTGACTTACATTAATACTTCTAAACAACATATTTGTTCAAGGATAATACAAACAGTTTTATACAGCTGAAGCACTCACCTAAAACAAAAATGTAAACGTTTTAAATTCTGATAGATGTGGAATATCTAAACACAAAGCATCAATATTGCACCTGCTTAACTCCAATTAAATATGGAACTCAAATTTGTGATTGCAATTACTATGTGATCGATGTGCATCCCTAAATAGAAGGGCCTTTATTTGCTGGTATTTCAGAGAGGCTGTCAGACCAGAGTGGTGCATAGTGCTGAGGCGGAGGTCCAGACTGTGTCGGTTACCATCAGCTGTACCCAGACAGAGCCACAGTACCAGGCGACACAGCAGCTCTTCCAACAAAACCACGACGAGTCGGAGCTGCCCGGCCTGAAGGACTTCCTGCAGCGGGTTGAGGACACAGTCATCAGAGAGTTGGTCAGAAATGCTGGGAGTCACGCTTTCGATGGCTTCCAGGTGAACTGGGAAGATCACAGTCAGCTGGTAAGCAGAACCAATGACTCAAACAGGCAGGTGGCAGGTTTGTAAGCCAAAGGCGAATCTGAAAGTCTGTAGTTTTTTCCTGATTACTTGATGTTTAAACATTGTGGAGCAGTTTTCTGGACACAGACTGTGGTGGATCTATCTTCATGAAGAGTTCTTCGTATGACACTGTTGTTTCATGTTTGCAGGTTTCATGCCTTCATTGCCTTCAACATCCCAGCGCTCAAGAGAGAGGTCTCCATGTAACCAGTGTGTCCTGGAGTTGTACAGGTTCAGTTATTGCCTGTGCCTACGGTCGGTATGTTAGTGCTGATTTTTTTTTGATTTTTTACCTCACTTTAGTCTCTTGGTTTTCAAGTAATTGCAAACATAAACAAGAAACTGGTGGTCATGTGGTCAGCGTGGTTCAGATGTGTGAGTGTGTGTTTTTGGCGCGCAGGATTGACGATGGAGACTGGAGCACTGAGAGGTCGTGTGTTTGTACGTGGAACCTGGACCGTCGAGGCCTGAACCCAAAACAAGCTGATCTGGTCATAGATGTTCCCACTGCAGTCACCGCTCTGCGCTGTCACCCCCACCAGCCTGCCCTCATCGCAGGTACACTGCCGGCCTCACAGACTGTTTCTGCACGCGTACAGTGTGTGAATCAGGTCAACTCAAATACAGATATCTCATGTAAATGTCAGGTTTTCTAAAGGATTCAAACATGTTGTTCAGCTGCTGACCTGAGCAAAAGAAAGAGCAGATTTTATTGGTCAGTGGCTTACGTCACTACATATTCTCTACCAACTGAGACCAGATGTAAACTTCCTGTAATCTGAGGCAGGCTCCAGATTAATCCAAAGCAGAGTGGTCCAAAACACAGCTGGACTTCATTCATTCCAATTTTTTTTATCTCTCAAATATCCACCTCAGAAATCCAGTGTTGGTTGGCTTTAGTGTTAATAATGGATTTCATTTGATGTAACTGCCATCAATGGAGGCTGACGCTTTTTCCCACTTGGCTGCTATGATGTGCTTTTTTTGTTTCTTTTAAAAACATGTTTAGATTAATTGTAGGTAGCTATAAAAATGTCCAATGAAGTCTTAAATTTGTCTTTCTGGAGCAAGCTGCTGGCCTAGATTTCTGACATGCACCATGTAACTGCAATATTCTGGGGTTTTAAAGGAGTACTCCAGGATTATAGTATTGCACTTCAATTAAGTTGGGGCACTTACCCTGACTTTTAGTACTAAGACCTTTAACTTCTTCTGTTTTTGGGTCAAGCTCCGAAAACACTGCATCCTACATTTCCCATAACGCAGCTCAATATAATCTTTCATTAGATCCTCCCTGCTTGGTAAACTCTACACCTCCTCTTTGTAACACGGGCTTTCTGTTGCATTTCTGACATTTGTGGTCTCTTAGCCCAAGCTGAGATGACCCTGATGACATCACTATGACATCATCAGGGTTATTTTCTCAGACTCGGTGGAGTGCCCCTTTTAAAAAAAGACTGAGCCATGCAGATGCCCTGCACAATAGACATTTTTTTGAAGTTGTCCACTGAGGTATGTTTGTCTGTGCGATCACATGGTTGTTTCGCAGAGCTCAGTGTAAACAGTGTGTGTGTGTGCTGCTGTGGCTGCAGGGGGTCTGTACAGTGGAGAGGTGGTGATCTGGGACACCAGTCGGACTCAGGACCCTGTGCTGGTTCAAACTGGGATGTCAGTAGACAGCCACAGAGAGCCTGTTTATCAGGTGAGTTGACACAATCTGTTTGGCTTCCTGTTCTCCAATCAGCATGGCCCACCACTGGCAGCATTCTGATAACTGATACCAGATTTGGGCTATTTGATGCCAGTGGAGGCTTACTATCCTATGATGCACTTTTTTTTTTTTTTGTGAAACTTTAATATTCATTACATTTTTGCACAACCAGAAGTATTGTGTTTTTTAACTTGTGACTTTTTTACAACCAGAAAGACACCACAAAATAAGTGAAAAACAAAACAGCCATGGTTACAAGTGTTCATTATTGAAGAAGGTGTATACAAATCCAGTATCTTAAAATGTATATTTCACTTAGTCCATAAGTGTCATAAATCCTCCATGTACTTGCAAAAACACCTTCTCACTCTAAGCTGATGGGTCCTCTTTTCCACAGTATAAATCTCTCTTATAATTTCTAGCCATTGTCAATAATAATTTGGTTAAATATCTATCATTATCAATGACACAATCATTACTATTTCCAAGGTACATAACTTTGCATCCTTTAGGTATTGCATATCCCAGAATGTCTTTAATTGAAACATGCACATTTTCCCATAATGAGTGTCATCAGTGAAGATCAGTCTGCTGTTGCATGCTGCTGTCTGTGATTATATAGAGCATTTTGATTTGTTACAGAGGAGTCTCTGCTGCAACACTTCAACGCTGTTAGATTTATTAGTCTGATTGGTGGACTAAAAGACACTATGTCCTGTGCGTGCGTGTGCAGGTTGCCTGGGTGCCCCTGCAGAAGAAAGGAGAGTTTGGGGTGCTGAGTGCCTGTTCAGGAGGAAGGGTGCTGCTGTGGACGGTGGACTTGGACCAGGGCAGGTTCGTCCTGAATGCTGCCTACGCCTTAGTACGCCAGCAGGTTCCCCACAGCAGCAGCAGCAGCTTCAAGGTGAGCCTCAGGATGAGAAGAAACAATCCGAGATGAGACCAATCAGAAAACAACACTGTGTTCACTTTCAAAGGCCTTAAACAGGGGTGTCAGTGAGGTGGGAAGATGAGGGACTCACATACTGTATCACAGCCTAAATGAGTCCAGATTTCATCTCGATTTCATAGTTGTTAGCATTAAAACCGAAAGGTAAAGGGCAAAATAAGCCAAAGTTATTTGGTCACATCTACAAATCTCCAGGAATTGTCATGAAATTTGGTTCAGGCCTTAATGTTCCTGAATGAATCCTACAGATTCTGACTTTTCATCTAGCTCCATCATCAGGTCAAAAATGTAATGTGTCACTTTGGTTTATGACCAAATACCTGCAAAACTAATGGCATTCCCATCAGCCTCAGCTGTACTTTGTGTTTGGCGCTAATTAGCAAATGTTAGCAAGTGTGTGTACACATACAAGGGATTTGACTACAGTTTTAAGTTGCTCTCAATGTTACACACAATTTATTTCCATACGTAGGTGAAAAAATAGCTGAATATATATAAAAAGCAACGATGGCCAACAACATACAGTGTCTATAGTCAGGTGTTTCTGTCAATTGTAAACGATACAAATAGTCCAAAGGAATAAATATTGAACAGTGGGTGGACAGTTCATGCATACATGTCTATATACAGTACACAGCATGCAGGATTTATATCTCAACCCAACTGGTCGAGGCAGATGGCCGCCCACCCAGAGCCTGGTTCTGGTTCTGGTTCTGGTTCTGCTCGAGGTTTCTGCCTGTTAAAGGGAGTTTTTCCTTGCCACTGTCTCCTAGTGCTGCTCATGGTGGGAATTATTGGATCTCTGTAAGCATAAAGAGTCGGTCTAGACCTGCTCTGTATGAAAAAGTGCCCTGAGATAACTTTCTTATGATATGGCGCTATATAAATAAAACTGAATTGAACTGAACATCTGACAATGATGGATGATATGTACATGTTAAAGCACAGTGTGCATTTAAAGCTGTAAATCTATAATTTGTAGTTAAGTGGATGTTTTGCTGTTGCAGGGTTATTGACACTATGTGACTGATGTTAACTGTTGATCAGAGTGATGGCCTGTGGGTAGAAACTGTTGTTGTGTCTGGTTGATTTGGCGTACACTGCTCTGTAGCGCCTACCAGAGGGGACAAGTTGGAACAGGTTGTGTCCCTGTTTAACCAGCGCTCNGGCATCTCCTGCAAATCCCATAGAGAGCTGCTGCTCCTCCAACTAAAAGCTCGTGAAAACTTCCCAGTTGAGTGAAAGGCGGTGAAGAAGTTTAGCAAGTGAATTGTTGAAAAATGAACAAATAAAGTACATACAGTATAGTTGGCTGGGAATGCTAATTAGGTGAACAGTGATGGTGTTTACTGTAATTCTTTGACAAATGCATCCTAAAAATAAGGCATCTTTCTCTGTTCCTGATGAGTTTAAATTGTAACAGCACAGATATGAATGACACGCAAGCCCTAAAAAAATAAGTACGTTTTCTGTCATTTTCAAATGATTCCCAAACTGCTCCTGTGTGCTCTGGTGTGGGTAGAGAGCAGAGTGAAAAACACATGTAGTTTTGTGTCACCCATAGGCCCGAGGTAGCAGCACCGTGGGCGTCACTTCCCTGGCTCTGTCTTCCTGGGACTCTGACACCTTCTTGGTGGGCTCTGAGGGCGGCCTGCTGCTGAGATGCTCCTTCTCCTCCCAGACACTGGCTGCAACGCCCTCTGAAGGGCAAAGTGTGACACTGAGAGCCCCGGCGGTCTTCTCGTTCAGGCCTCGAAGCGGCCCTGTCCACTCCATACACTGCTCCCCTTTCCACAGGTCACAGCTCCGCTCACCGACCAAACACATGATCATGACAGAAGTGACCAGCAGCTATTTTGCACGTGACTCAACAGGGACTTAGTCCTAAATTGTGTCTCGTGTTGTCTGCAGGAACCTCTTTGTGAGTGCAGGAACTGATGGTCTGGCCCACCTCCACTCTCTGCTGCAGACCAACCCACTCCTCTCTCTCAGGGTTTCAGACTCCTACGTGTTTCAGGTGCAGTGGTCTCCAACCAGACCGCTGGTTTTTGCTGCAGCCACCGGACAAGGTACAGCATCAAAACTTTGTGTATGGATGGTATAAAGAATTGTTAAATTGATATGCTTAATTTCCTGCTAGGTCATGTTTTTATAGTTGGATTTACACGTCCCACATCAGATTCAGATCAGAAAGCAGACTGGTTCTCCGTGATAAAATTGGACTTGGAGCCATCTGTCAGCCCATCCATTTGTCCCTTACATACGGTTTCTCAAAGGTCACTCATCAGATCTTGATGAAACCTAAGAATGACATGTCATTTCTCTGTACTATCTTTTATAAAATGGATGACTTGTCATTCTTGTAAATAGAGTTCATCAACCTGATATATACAATATCTGCTTCATGTGCTGTCATGTAAATGAAGCAACAGTACTAGAGGGTGTAACTGTGTGTCTCTCTCTAAGGTGAGGTGCAGATATTCGACCTGGGCCGCAGGTCCCTGAGACCAGCAGCCATCATTGAGCAGGGAGGTGCGGGCCAAGCAGCGACTTGTTTGGCCTTCAACGGTCAGAACCCTCATCTCTTGGCAGTGGGGAAAACAGATGGGACAGTCAGCGTTTGGCAGCTGAGCGCTGATTTGACTGAGCAGAGCCCCAGAGAGAGTGACCAGCTGGAGCAGATAGCCAATCAGGTGGCAGAATGAGGCTGCATGGGACCGATTTACGTGAACTGTGTAACTACAAAAACATTTCCTGCAGAAATGTGTGGGATGCTGAAATTTATTTGTACACTGGAATCTTACTTATTACACTTGTTTATTATTTGTACTTTTATTATTCTGTTTAATTAAATACTCTAAAAGACAACTGGTTATTTGTTCACTTCTCTCCACATAAACCTTCTCAGAGAACACACTGCTATATGACATAGAATTGTCGCAGATAATTATTAGAGGTGATGTGTTCACTCACATTTCTATTACTATTCTGTCTTTGTTAGGCTAGGCTAATTGGGCTAGTTTATAGGACTATTCTAAATTCAGACTGATTCAATCCCTGCAACCATGATTGCATTGATTACACTTGTCCTTTTGCGGCACTTAGTATTGACTATCCGCCTTTTCCGCCTTCCCTCTAATATTGAAACATTCTTTTCTATTTTACTTATTATTTACTCCTTCACTTCCACTCCGATGAAAAAAGAGATCGGCCCAGCGGTTAGCAGCTAACTTCTATCTTATTTCTTACTCTTTCCCTGTTGGATTTAACTTGCATCACTCTAGGACGTCGGAGAGTACTTCACTTCACTTCATCTATTTATTGTCTTATCTCAGCCTATAGGTTGTTGTGGGGCTTGGTACCCATAAACCTCGGGTGGGAAGATAATGAAATCTCCCCCTCACCTTAATCCTGGCTCCCCCTTGCTCGCAGCATTTGTGTCATACCTCTTCAATCTCTAGTAGTGAGCAAACCCTAGGCTTGCCCTCACACCTGGAATCGAACCCTGATCTCCTGCGCCCAAGTCAGCGGTGTTAACCACTGTGCTAAACCTGCCGACAGAGTTGAGTTAAACGGAAGTTCTACATATTGAGAAAGAATGGGGGAATCGCCATTCAAAACTGTAGGTCGTATCGGCCTTGCCCTCACACCTGGAATCGAACCCCTGATCGACTGCACCAAAGTCAGCGGTGTTAACCACTGTGCTAAACCTGCCCATACCGAACCTCCACCAAATAACTGATTCAATCCCTGAAACCATGATTAGACACTGCTGTAGAATCCGATATGAACAATGTCCATTT
>LKNJ01002915.1:0-52656 GCA_002120245.1 Maccullochella peelii | reverse complement strand
ATACAGTTAGCTAGTTTTAGCTACTTTATTTATACAGTTAGCTAGTTTTAACTGGTTTATATGCAGTTAGCTGGTTTAGTCCAGTGATTTCCAACCTAGGGGATGGGCCCTTCCATAGGGTCACAAGATAAATCTGAGGGGTCATGAGATGATTAATTGGAGAGGAAAGAAGAAAAAACAAAGTTCTGCTAATACAAATCTGTGTTCATTTTTCTCAGTCTTTCTCTAATCTTTGCTTTTTGTGAAATACTGGATCATTTGAACAGTTATTTAAATGAAACCAATCTGACATTTTTAGAGGGGAAATGTCTCTTTGGTGCAACTAACAACTCATAGACATCTGAAACACGACAAGGGAACCCAGCTAGTGTCCTGTCCTGCAATAAATCCTCCTTTCATGAAGGTTATGTTGAAACTGCAAGAGAGGTGTTTCTGTTATTTAGCCTCAATTGATATAACCTCTCTACAACCTGTATTATAACCGTCATGTAGGGAGGATATGCAGGACTGTTGTCTGTATCAGACTGCATGAATTCTGACTAGGTATATCTAATAAACTGGCAACTGAGTGTAAGTTAGACTAGGTAGGATTAGGTATAAGTATGTCACATGCTGACATCTTGTGGTGGATTTATGAACTGCCCTGTGAAGTCACAGTGTTTCTATGGCTACAGAAAAGTGATGGAAACCCTGTACCATGGTCTGGACAATTAACAGCTGGGTTAGTAATAGTCTGGGCAGAGGATACACAGATAAATGGGTTTTTTATCCTTTTTGTATATCACAATGCCGATACAGTTTTGCATTTACAGTTTAATAATGACTCTTTAAAAATCATCTTTCATGTTCAGTACACTCACATGATCTAATGTTTGCTATGTTTAGCAAATGTAACCAGTGTTCCTCTTTCCTCTCTTCTTCTTCTGTTGTTTTTTTTTTTGGTGTTTGTATTTTATTTTTTTTAATTTTCTGATGTTAAGTTACATTTACAATCAATCAATCAATCAAAGAATCAGTCTCACTTTCTCCATAATTTTTGGTATGACAGTAATTAAATCATGTGCATGCACAGTATCTTATTCACACACAGGTGCACACACACACTCCCACACAGACACAAAGAACAGTTCCTCTAGCACAATTACAACATGTGCCGTCATTCGGCCTCCTTGATGGTTGTCATGGAGATGTCATTGATGAGGTGGGCAAAATAATTTTCCTTTCTGCACGTAACTAAAGAAAGTCCTGTGAGGCAGTTTCACAATTAATAGGCCTTTACTGAATCAGACCTCCTTTAATGAAAAGACAAATCAGACACGCTGTGGCGCTGCGTTTCTATAGTGCTTCACCTTGCGCGTTCATCTCTGTCAACCTTTCCATTTCTACCTCTCTGCGGCGGCGGTGTTGGATTAACCATTTCTTAGACCTGCCTGACAACAAGCTTGTATCACTCTCTCTCTCTCATCACATACTTTGTCTGAGGAGCAAACACAATCTGGAAAACCTTGACTGCTGCAGCTTCTGACTTACTGCCACACACACACACGTCAGCTCAGCACTGCCTGCTCACAGAGGACGTCAGTCGCAGCTCTGCAACAGGCGAGTAAATGTCTTCAAGAGAGGACTAATCCTGACTGAAGGTTGGTAAGTACTGCAGACACACAGCAGGACATTTATTATCAACAATTCTTCAACTTAATTTTGTCTTCTTGTGACCTCTTGACAGAATCTGGTTGGTAACTCAGAAGAAAATTGAATGTGTGGATGATGTTAAGCTTTGTGGTGGCTGAAGGAACAATATTTAAACATGTTGCGTGATGCAGTATTTAATCATTTCGTCTCTTCGAGAGTGTGTTACACTGCTCTGACTCGTGCACCATGAACACACACTGGCAATGAGCATAGGTGCACACACACACACACACACACACACACAGTGCTGTTAGTGGGCTCTTATAGAGGATGAGTGTTGAGCTGAGCGTGTTCAGGTGAAGTGGAGTTTTCTATCCTCAATCTGTGAAACTGTTAGCAGTCTGCAGGCAGGGGGGAAACAAAAGGAGGTACTACAGTGTGAAGATAGAGTGCAGGCAGTGTAGGAAATGTAGTACCCCAATTTTAGGGGCTTTTAATGCTAACATTTTTCTTGGAGAAGCGTGTTTTGTGTCACTCTTTCTTGTGCTGTAATAGAAAAGGTCTAGCGCTGATTCTACATGTGACATTTGCATTGGAGTCTGTTGTTGTTTCTCAATGTGACGACCAGAGAAACGTCGACACCAGTGACGCTAAAAAATCAGAATAAATCAATCAGAGCCAAAATACTAGGAGTGTTGAAATTAATGGTGAAAAGTAAGCACATACTTATAGTATTTCCATTTACTGCAAGTCCACTATATTTAAGAGGGGAATATTATACTTTTTACTGCAGTGTTTATCTGTCAGCTATATTCACTTTGCAGATTAAAATTTTAAAACCTACACGAGCATATAAAATATGATGCATTGTTATACAGTAAATTAAAACACGCAACACAATATAAAATAGCTATAACCAGCTCCACCTCAAGAAACATAATAAGAATAAATAGAGAAAAAAATAAATTACAATATAAAACACAGCACAATCAGAGACAGACCAAACACAAACGAACCAAAGCAAAAAAAAGTACATTTTGCTGATAAAACATGTATATACTGTATATATTTATTTATTTATTTTTCACAAAAGTACAGTTTTGAATGCAACACTTTTACTTGTAATGGAGTTCGTGGTATTGCTGTTTTTACTTAAGGAGACCACAGAAGAAAGACAAATACTACGAAAGAGCCCTTTACAACTGATCTCTTCGGGATGTAGGTTTAGATGTGTCAATAAGAGTCTACAGTCATGCTAGCAGGTCTATAGGGTTATACTTATAGGCACAGCGGTGCTTTGAGCTAAATGCTAACATCAGCATGCTAACATACTCACTATGACAATGCTAACATGCTGATACAAAGCAGGTATAATGTTTACCATGTTCACTATCTTAGTTTAGCATGTTAACATGTAAACATTTACCAGTTAGCACTAAACACAAAGTACAGCTGAGGCTGGAACGCCATTATAGTTCTGCAGGTATTTGGTCATAAACCAAAGTGTTGCCTTATAATGGCACTTCATGGAAAGTTGGAGATCACCAAATTTAATACGATTCATCCTCTGGGGAACATGAATGTGTGAACCAAATTTCATGGCAATATATATATAACAGTTGTCAGGACATTTCCCTCAAAACCACAAATGCCAACTTCACGGTGGCGCTAGAGGAAAAGTCAGGAGATCACCAAAGTCATTGTGAAGTCAGATTCATCCTCTTGTGAAGTAAATGTTGGGATATTTAACTGGATAAGTGAAAACACGAACATAACATCAGAGAATGTACAAATATGCAACTCTGTGGTAACAATACGAAACCTGTAGAGTTCTGTAACCGAGTGTTTTAATGACTCAATGATTGATTTGTGTGACCAAAAAAAAGGAGCAGCTTGATTGAATGCACACCACCTCCACCTCATCTGTCAAACATGGTGCAGGTGGTGTTTTTGTCTTGGACGTGTGTGGCTGCCAGTGGAAAGAGCTCAGCGATGATGTCACTGCTGACGGCAGCAGCAGGATGAAGCAGAAGAAGAAGAAGAAGAAGACGGAAAACATGTCGTCTGATTATCTCAAAGCCAGTGCATCTAAACTGGAAACAACCAGGAAGTGAAGATGGCAGAACAAGATACCAAGACTCTACTGATGTCTGTGGGCCGTAGACTTAAGCCAGTTATTGCCTGGAAAGTATTTTAAACCAAACATTAAAGTCCTCTGTGGCTCTGGAGGAGATTTGTCAAGTCTGAGAAAATAACCCCGATGATGTCATAGTGATGTCATCAAGGTTATCGCAGCTTGGGCTTGGAGAATTCAAATTATCAACAGGAACCCTTGTTCAAACTGTGGGGCGTTTGCCAGGCAGTGAGGGTCTAATTAAAGACACTGTTGAGGTGCATTATGGGAACTGTAGTATCCAGTGTTTAACATCTTATCCTCTAATCATAACCTCATAGATTCCCTTTAAATCACATGTGCAGGAGTACAGCTTGCTGGTTAAAAACATAAAACAGTGTATTGATTTATAACTATGTGGAAACTGGAGCAGTGCTAATAGCAACACGTGCTATAAATACATGCTGAATGATGTACGGCACCGATCATCATGTGATTTCAGTTACGGTGCAGACACTAACATATAGACATACAGTATATGATGCATTTAAACATGTATAGACAAACATATTGCAGGCACAGGTTTAAACAACAGTGTTGTATGACTCACCTTTTCTAGCATCAGCTTGACACTGATTATTGACATTATTTTATTCTTATATTGTATTTTTCTACCTAGCTGGTATTTTTTTTCCTTCACAATGAGACTAAACATTTTAAAAATCCAACCAAAAGATGTGTTTTTCAGACTTGAATTGAGAGAAAGATAACTCTAACTCTTCTTATGATACTTTTGCTGTCGAGTGTGTCATTTATTGTCATTACGGCTCCATTATAGTTGGTACAGTAGACATTTATGGGGCCACAGACAAACACACACCAAGCGACTGTTTCTACTTTGCATACCGTTGCAAACATACAAAATAATGTCTTCCTTTATAGATGTAAATCCTTGCCGTGTTTCAGTTTCATGGGCTGTGACTCATACAGGAAAATGTTCTGTTACTGTCTGAGACATTGGTAACTGCCACCTTATCTGGTCTAATAGAGAAAAGCAAGGACAAACAATACAAAGGCTGATAGAAAGTGGCTGCCTCTGCTGGTGCTGCGAAGGACGAGCGCAAGAAAAGGAACTGCTGAATGGATCCTATATGCAAGCAAAAGAAAAAAGACAAGAACTTTATGTTCTGCTTTTCCCAACCCAAAACTACTGGTACATCACATACAAGTACATTTATTGGTAAAATAAAGACAATTTTTAAAGTGCACTTGAATAAAAAGTTATTTATTTATTTGGTGAAGCAAGACAAAATAACAGGTGATTTAACATACACAGACGTGACCAGAAGCTTTACATGTGTTGTTTATCTGGTTCGACTCCTGTCACAAGTATCTACTATTTAGTAACCCTTCTGGTAACTTTTCCACACATGAATTACGTCCCTTGACCTGTCTTACACACACACACACACAGAAAGAAATGGTTTCAATACGATGCGTAAAAGAGTGTAAGTAAGAGTGTAAGAGTGCAGGCAGAGTCATCGTGTGGGCACCTTCTCAATAACTGGTGTTTCGTTTAGTTGGGCCCATGACACAGAGAAAGCTCAACAATGTGTTCCAGCGTCCCAGAACCAACACCCTCTTTACCCACACACTCCGGAGCAAGCTAACACTGTCTGGCTAACATCAGTCTGCTACTTGTGCTAGCAAAAAGCCTCTCCTTGCCAACAAATGACAGAGACATAGTCATCATCACCAAGTACATGCTAGCCAGTGACCAGGCTTCACGTGGCCATGAACATGTCAAAAACATGGCTTTGGTATAGCAAACTAATGTAGACAAACTAGCCAGCCAGGCTAAGCTAGCCCTGCTAGGCTAACTAGTATGCTAAGCTTACTATGGCATCAAACAAGCATGCTCAGCTGCTTCGTCCTAGCAACCAACAAAGCATACACTTCGGTCTCTAACATGCTGCAGTTTGTTCTTTGGGGATTCACTTTTCATTTTGAATCAAAAGTTGATTTGGGGCTTGTCTATGAAAATAGCTTGTGTGCAACTGCTCTACTTCTGCATAATTCTCTAAAAGTGTTATGTTATTTTCAACAGAAACCTGTCCTACTACATCTTCAAAACCACCAGCTGGGACCAAGAGGGATGGAGGGAGAAGGCTGTAATCCTGGGTTAGCTATGGATTCAGGTAACCCCTTGCTAAGAGCAGTCTTCCTCCGTCGCTTGCGACTCACGCGGCTGCTCCTGGAGGGAGGTGCTTACATCAACGAGAGCGATAGCCAAGGCCAGACACCCCTGATGGTGGCCTGCAGGACCCAGCATATCGACGCCCAGAGCGCCAGCCGGGTCAAGCTGCTCCAGTTTCTTCTGGAGAAAGGAGCGGACCCCAACATCCAGGACAAGGAAGGTCGCTCTGCGCTGATGCATGCCTGCCAGGAGCAGGCTGGCCCTGAGGTGGTGTCCCTGCTCCTGGCCAGTGGAGCGGATATTAGCCTGGAGGATCAGTCAGGGACATCAGCGTTGGTCTACGCAGTCATGGCTGGAGACTGGAAGGTTCTGAAGCTGTTGCTCGACACATGCAAGGCCAAGGGGAAGGAGGTGATCATCATAACAACTGACAAATTCCCATGTGGAAAACTGCAAGCCAAGCAGTACCTCAGCATGCATCCTCTTGGTCCTGTTGATCAGATGGACAAAATGACATCAGCAGCTCCTGCATCTCCCTCTGAAATTCAGCTCATCACCTCCCCCCAGTGCACCTCTTCTTCCTTATGTCCCCCAAAGCCTGTCTTCTCCTTTAAAGAAGCCCAGTCCTGTGGTGTAAGTTCCCATCCATGTTCTCCATCACGGTTTCAGAGGCTCGGCCAAGTGGCGCCGTATGGACTGCAGCAGCCCCTCCTGAGGTTGAACTCCGAGCCCTGGCTAAAGATCCCAGCGTCTCTGCTTACACAGCAGCCTCATGCAGCCTCATCTTCAGAAAATGGCAAAGACCTCAACCAAACTGGGGACCTCTCTCTCAGAATTCCCAAACTGGATGGGGAGAACAGCACAAATTCAACAACTGACAGCTTCAAATGGTATGAAGGAAGATTGGCAAGGGACAAAGGAGTAGAAGGAGACGGAAGGAATGAATGTACCAAGCACGTAGGACAAAAGGTATCCTTACCAGGTCTCCTATCATCCCACTCTGCCTCCCACCCTAACCTCCATTCTGTAAACCTTGGAACAGATTCAATCACCTCCTCTTCCTCCCTTTCTGGTTGCAAAAACCCTGGCACTCCACTTCAAAGCATGGCCTCGTCAAGCCTTCATAGCATAATCCAGAGGCGCAAGCTTGGGGCTGATATCTATAGCTCTGACCCCCAGCTAGCTGTAGACATCCAACAACTCCCTGAGGAGTCCCAGCAGACAGCAAGAGACCTAACTGATGGCAAGAGACTGGCCCCCTTACGCTGCTCCAGCACACTGGGCTCCAGGGAGTCACTGTTGACCTCTGGTCCGAGCAGGAGAGTGCTGTCTGGGTATGAGCGCAGAGGGTCTGCAGCCTTCTTGTTGGACCACAACTCCCAAGCCAGGCCTAGATCTCTGCCACCTCTGATCCTCAACTCCACCAACACCCCCATCCTTAATGTTTATAACCTCAGCTCCAGTGCTGGAAGTGGTTACAGTGAGAAAGTGAGTGAGTCTGGCCTAAAAAATTTCCTTCCCTCTGCTCCTCCTGGGCACCCCAAAGAGCTGACCAGGAGGATGCTGCTGAGGAGACACTCGATGCAGACCGAACAGTTCAAAACCACAGCTTGAAATTCAGCCAGGAGGGAAGAGGAGCTCATCAATCGATGTGTTTTAATGTGAAATGTTTTGTCATGTGATGTAGTATCTGTGTAGTGAAATTCAAATAGGGAAACCAAAGAGGATATACAAGAAAAACAAAACATGATGTAACATACAAACGGCAGGTACCTTCCTCTGCTTCAGTGTGCTGTGTGTTGTCACTGTGCATGTAGCTTCGGTGTGCAGTTTTAACATGCAATACATTCTTAAATCTGCATTAAAATTTTTTGGCCACTTGGGGGCAGCAGAGCAAGCAGAAAACACAACATCTGACATATTAGCCGTTTTCGGACTGGAGAAGTTGGATGACCCCTCCTTCCCTTCCCCTTTTTATTGTGTTCGCACTGCAAGAACTGGGAATGATCGTAGTTCTTAGAACGCCTTTTTAAGGGACTTTTTTAGTTCCTACTTCAGAGTAGGTTCTCTCCCAGCACAAGAGGAACCTTGAGTGACGCAAGTGTACAGTGATTGCTTGAACACGGGAGCCAATGCAGCACCAGTAACCGCCATTTTTAAAAACCCGTGTAAAACATTAGCCGTGTAAACAACAGCTCGCAATGGTAGTCTTGAAAAATGGAACAAAACAAGGACAAATGGACCAACAGTTGTAGCTGTTGTTGTTGTATGCCGCGCAGAAGTGACGTTGCTATACCAACCGCCAGCTAGCTTACTTCGGCGTTCCTATTGGCGGTGCGAATGCAAAAAAGCCCTTGAAGGTTTGTAGTTCTTGGGGGAGCTCCCCAGTGGGCAGTTCCTCTCAGGGAATCCCCAAAACTCTTTGGTCTGACTATGCCTATTCTTTTAGCTAACATGTTAAACAGTTAACTGGTTTACACATCCAGCAAATTTGGAGCAACGTTAGCATTAATTTAGACTCGCTTCTGGTCATTCAATTTTGATCTTCAACTGAGAAAAATATCTAGTTCTTTAGCTGCTAAATGCTCCACTGTGTTCACCAGCTAGTCTCTTTGTCTTTATTCAGCTTCGTGCTGGGCAGGTACTGTATAATAGGTTTATCAGAGCTTTTTTAATGGAAAACAGGGTTGATGAGAGGAATTTGCAGGTTCAGAACCTAAACAATAAGCTAATAGAGGCTAAAAAGCAGTGCAGACTTAAAGGGAATAGCATAGTTGATAGTATGGTTGATTAGTCTCTGTGGATTTGTCACTTAAAACGACACCTTTCACATTACCTATGGTCATTTGATCCATTGCTGATATAAAAAAAATATCCATTAGTGCAGCTTTAAAGTCACTATGTGCAACACTGGCACCCCCCAGTGGTACTTAGGAAGACAGCACACACTGCTTCATTTTTCTACAAACAATGCCTTCAGAATGATTTGAAAGATGCTATAAACACTTAAAAATGCTATACATGCTTTAAATCACGAGGGGTTGAGTGTCTAAATTGTTTTTACGCTTGCTATTTGCTCAAGGAGTCCCAAATGTATGTTTGTGAAAAGCCATTGTCAGCCACAAGGCTCACTGTGAGAACAGGAGAACAGCAAGAAAATTGCTTAATAAATGAATTTATTATAATAAAAATATCACTGTAAAAAGTACATCATTATGCATTAAACATGCATAATCATTTGAAAGTGTCTGTTCTACCTTCCATAAACACACCACAACACACATGAACTTAACTTCCACAAACTGCTAAAAACTTTAAAACCATCAGTATTTCCCGCATATTTACATGTTTATATATGGCTGATAAAAATGAGAATTAAAAGACAAAGTAAAAAATGAGCATCACATGTTGAGTCATTGTAGAAAGAGCTACTAAAATTGAACTGGGATTATTATTATTATGAATATGTATTCACTTTACAATCTAGTGGCTTAACTCCTCCACTAGACCATTTCGGATCACATTTGGCAAAATAAATACATCTAACAGTATATATGGCATGGTATATAATACAAAACAGTGGCATATTACAAGACAGTATTTGTTTCCTGTGTCTCCAAAGTACACACAACCTTTGCAATGTTTCACCAGCTACCAGCTCAGACAGACTTTGGAAAGTGCTCGATGTACATCAGTGTAGCTCCGTCCTCTACAGTCTGCTGTCGTCAGAAAAGCCTCAGATTTAGTCCTTTGTGCCGCGGCTTGGACAGGCGTAAAATCCTCACCGAGTCGTTCAGGCCTTGCGGTCGTAATCGCTGACCCTCTTCTTGATGTGGTTCAGTTTGGACTTCAGATATTTACACCTGCGCTTCTTCATCTGATAGTCTGGAGACTGTAGTGATGATGGGAGCAAAAAACAAAAAAAAAGACATAATGAATCTGTAATTCATAAAATCAAAAAGAAAAAGTCTACTACTTACACTACTTATTAAAATCACTGTAGATCAACAACAATCCCACATACCTTCTTCGTGTCCTTTATCCTGTTGTACTCATCCAGAGCATCCTGTTAAAGAACATCAACAATTTATCAGACACACATTTCAAAACAGTCGCCAAAATCTCACATTTAATAATATTTTCATGGAAATATATGCTTTATTCTGTCACTATCACTTCATCTGTCTTAAACATAAAATTTTCTTGGCCACTTGGGGGCAGCAGAACAAGCTGTAAACGCAACACTGACATATTATCACCTGGTAAAGTTGATACGGCAAACTTGTTAGCAAAGGTGGCTTATTGATACATCCAGCAGACACAAAGCAACGTTATCATTCATTTGGACTCCAATTTAAGTCCAAAATTTGTAATTTTTCCTCTCTGTTAGCTCTGTTTTTGGTCTCCACAGGTAAATATCTGGCTCTTTAGCTGCTAAATGCTCCACTATGTTCACCAGCTAGTTGCTAACTGTGTCTGTCTGCTGAGCAGGTAGCGTACTGAGACCAAAACATTACTTTTGTGGGCCGTAAAAAACAAAACAATGACTTAAAAGAAGCTAAAACTGCAAAAGTTGATAATTCTCTGTGGGTTTGTCACTACAAGCAACTCCTTTCACATTACACGTAGCCATTTGATCCATTATTAACATGAAAATAGGGATTATAGCAGCTTTAATGCTATAAATTTTAAATAAAACTACATTTCCGGTGTTGACTCCATAATCGTGCTTCAAACTGATTTGACAGAAACAGAAATGTTGGACATATGAACGAATATAAATCAGTGAATAAGAAAGCTGTTTTCCTGCGAGCGCTCACCAGGTACTGTGGGCTGCCCTCCTGCAGATCATCCAGCTCTCTGTCCACCTCCGACAGATTCTTGTTGATGACGTCCATCTCTGCCTGCAGGTCCTTGTACTCCTGGTGCTCGCGGTCAAACTCACGCTTGTAGTTGTTGCGCTCCTGCTCATTGGCTATGGGAGGAAATTCACTGAAGTAGAACACAAGAGGAAGGACAGAGAAGACAGAGGAGGGCGTGAATTTAAAATTACAGAAAAAACATCAAAAGTAATCTTAGAAGAGCACAGTTTCAGTTGCCAGTGGTGGAAAGTAACTAAGTACATTTACTCAAGTACTGTACAATTTTGAGGTACTTGTACTTTACTTGAGTATTTCCATTTTGTGCTTCAGAGGGAAATATTGAACTTCTTACTCCACTACATTTATCTGATAGCTTGAGTTACTTTGTAATTTAACATTTTGCAAAGTGCAAACAGTGATTTGTGTCGGTTATTGAGTCCTAAAAGTCTTATTTTCATTGCAGTGAGATCATTTCAACCTGCTTTAATAGAAGTTAACTAGTTTTATGAATTTTCTAGAATAAAAAGGTCACATTTTTCTTTTTTTAATGCAGCGATCCCTTATTCTGTCTTCTTTTAGGACTCGTACTTTCAATTCAATTCAATTCAGTTTTATTTATATAGCGCCATATCATAACAACGTTATCTCAGGGCACTTGGTCATAAAGAGCAGGTCTAGACCGACTCCTTATGTGTACAGAGACCCAACAATTCCCACCAAGAGCAGCACAAGCAACAGCAGCAAGGAAAAACTCCCTTTTAACAGGCAGAAACCTCCAGCAGAACCAGGCTCTGGGTGGGCGGTCATCTGCCTCGACCGGTTGTTCATTGTTGTTTCATTTCTAAAAAGTTCTTGAAACAAGTTTTCTGTCTGAAACAGGGTTAAAATAATCCAACTAGACTTTTAGGACTCAATGGCTTTATAATAATAATTTATGTTTTTTTCTGTGCAAAACACAATATGATCATCAAATGAAGCTCTTCCCTGATCAGCTAACATTATAATGCTGCTTACATGCTGCTTATATATAAATACATATTAAAGCACTCTGAAAAGATTGCATTTTACTGATAATACTTCTGTACTTTTACTTAAGTAAAGCTTTAAATGCAGGACTTTTACTTATAAACGAGTATTTTCACATTGTGGTTATGCTACGTTTACTGCAGCTGACAGGTGGCTCTTTAATTTCTTCCAACCTGTCGAAGTCATCGTCGTCCAGCTCGTCTCCTGAGGAGTTGTTGTCCGTCTCGTAGTCTTGTCCGTCGGCGCGACGTGGTCGGCCTGCACGCCTCTTTTTGGGCCTTCCAGTCGAGCTGGCGACCTCTGAGGGAACCCCGTTTTGCAAAGGCAGGTTCTCTACCACTGAAGTCCTGTGGGACGAGGAACAGTTACAGAGTTCTTAGTGTTAGATTCATTATACAGAACAAATTAATAACAATGACCATTAAAAAACAGCAAAACAGAACTCCTGTAACTGTCATTTGTGTTACAGTTGGACATGATGATCTTACATGGATTGCAAATGTGAGTACCCAAAGCCAAAATAGCATCTGTAAATCTAATAAATTGCTGTTTCATATCCAAATCTCTCTACTCTTCAGCAACTTTCTTATTTTACCTCCTCCTCCGTTTCATCATGACACAGCCATTTTGATCTGCCAGTTCTTCTTGGGTAAACAATGACTTTCTGCATACTTATGTACCTTTACATGTTCCCTAATCAGCACAAAAGTATTTCACTTAGTTTCAGTGTTGCCAGAAAATGTGATTCATGAATTCCTTTGGCAACGTTGATGACAAACGTAACAATCTAAAAGGAGAAACTCGTCCTGCTGAAGCACTCCAGGTATCTGTGTAGTATTTGCTGACAGAAAAGCTTTTCTGACAGCAGCAACCTGAAGAAAAGCAGTCCAAACTCCATAATACACACTAGTTCTATACAGCATATACTGTACACTAATATTCTTAAACACTAAATGTTTATACTTGGTGACGCTACAGGAAATGATACAAGATGTGAACAAATAGATTCAATCGTAAATTTGGAAATCTACGTCCAATTAGACTTAAAGCGACTATAATGGATATTTTTATAACAACAATGATCAAATGACAATGTGAAAGGTGTCGTTCGTAGTGAAGAACCTACAGAGAGTTATCAGCTGAATCTGCAGTGCTGCTTTATAGCGAGTTTCAGCTCATTGTTTATCCGTCCGGCTACAACCTAACTGTTCCGGTTGCCTCTCAGCCTCTCAGAGCGTCGTTTTCAGAATAAAAGCTGTAAAAACTCTCCTGTCCACTACCTGCTCAGCAGCAAACAGCAGACAGACACAGTTAGTGACCAGCTGCTGAACATAGCGGAGCATTTAGCAGCTAAAGAGCCAGATATTTCCCTCAGGAGGTGGTGGAGACCAAACACAGAGCTAACAGAGAGGGAACACTGGACTTACATTCATCAGGTGACACAAACACGACTCCACATGAAGGATCATGTTGCTCCGTAACTGCTGGATGTGGAAATAGTTCACCATATCAACTTGAAAAGGTGATTATACTGTATGTCAGTGTTGTGTTCTGCAGCCCCCAAGTGGCCAAACAACAATCAGCTATTACAGGTTTAACAAGGAGAATGTTTAAAGGTTGATCCAAATATTAATACTTCACTTTCTGTTTTCTGAGATCCTCCTTAAGCTGTCTCATTCCTGTCCAGATCAGGTTTTAATTATTTTTTGTCCACCTGTGAGCAACTTTTCTATGTTGCCTTCAGGGAGAATAGGACTCATCAACAGCACACTCAAAAATTCAGGATATTCAAAAGATGACAGTTTACATACTGAATTTGCTTAAGTGTTAACACTTTCCTCCAAACACAAACCCCAGGTGTCTCTGTGGCCTAACACACATACCACGTAACTGCGACATCCACAGTCTGATTACAGCATCTCTTTGCTCTCCCCCCAATATCTCCCATCTCTCTCTGCTGTCAACTGTCAAATAAAGGCAAAAAACCTTCAAAATGTGAATGTAGTATTGAACTGGGACCCAGTCATTGAGTAGTGTAACTCTCTCTATGCTGCCATCTGCTGTGCACCGGCACGCAGTACATTAAACATCACACACATCCTCCCTCGTATATCTGTGAGCACAGCTCCCAACCGTCCACTCACTGGGGGGTGATGCTGTAGGGGGGTTTGTCATAGTTGCTGCTTTCGTCGTCCAGGTAACTCCTGGAGTCCCTCAGCTTCTCAGGGTAGTCTGACACTGGGAGCAATTGAGGGATAGCGGACACATCGTTCACCTTTGGGGGGAAAAAAATTCACACACACACACACACACACACACACACACACACACACACATAAAAAATACATGTTTCTATTATATGTTGACAACTTTAAAATGTATTATAGCTGCAACAATTAGTTGATTAAACGACCAGCTACAATTTACTAGCAACTATTTTGATAATCAAATAATCCTATTTGCTAGTTCCAGCTACTAAAACGTGAGGATTTGATGCTTTTCTTTGTTAGACATGATTGTAAACTGAATGTCTTTTTGATTTAAGATCATTAGCTGCAGCACTGAAATGTATGATTTTTTATATTTTTGTTGATATCTGATCAAATAATCCAAAATAACTAAACAGTGCTTTCACCGAAGAGCATCTGACGGGCATCTCCCTCGAGCAAACACCTTGGATCTCTACCAGCTCTGGTATGACAAGCCTGCACGGACTTGTCCTCTGAAAATATGTGACACAACTGAGCTACACCCTGTGGCACAGCACCTCCAAAACAACAGTCTGCATGCATGTGCTGCAGGTCGATGCAGTCGCACTGCCTCGGCACTGTCAGGTGGGTTCCCACAAGCAATTGTGAAATAAATGTGTCAGCTGTATCGTGTTGCTCTCCTGGTGTCGTGTGTCTGCTAACTGGTGGACTCGATGTTTCAGAGTACCGGTCCGACCTGTTCTTCCTCTTCGTTGCTCTGCGAGGACTTTTTTCTGTGCTGAATGTCAACATGACTTTATCATGACTATAAACAAAACGCTGCTTTCGAGGAGATGTCACACGTTAAGAGTTGTTGCGAAACACTTCAGACAGAAAGCGTGATTCACCCTGAAATGTAAACACTGGATTTTACACATTTGAACGTACCGACAGCAACACGTCCAGGTTTTTATTTCCGGAGTTCTTCCTACTACACGACATGAAGACTGAAACTGTGATCCGTGCCACACCTTGAAACCAAGCACACTGCTCCACACATCCCCTCCCCTGCTGGTGAACAGGTGACCGCCACCAAACAGGTTGAACCACTTCAGCTGATGCACACAGGAAGACACTTTACCCGAGACAGGCCTGATAGCTTGTTTTTGAGTTTGAAATGAACATTTGATCAATAATTAACCGTTTAGGGCTGCAACTAATGATTATTGTCATTGAATCAACTCATCATTTTGCCTAAAAAATGTCAGAAATAGTGGCAAATACCTGTTTAATCTTCAAATGTCTTGTTTTTTTTCAAAGAGATTCAGTTCACTCACATGTAGGAGAAAGAAAAACATCAAATCCTCACGTTTGAGAAGCTTGGAACGACAAATGTTTGGCAGTTTTACTTAAAAAAATGATTCTTCAATTTTCAAGATAGTTTAGAACATGTTAAGTTCCTGTCAATTAATAAATCGACTAATTGTAGCAGCTCTATAATCGTTTAAGTCAATCATCAAGTGACATAAAAGATTTGCTGCTTTTCTGTTTTGTTTCATTGTAAACTGAATATCTTTGGGCTTTGAACTGTTGGTCAGACAAAAAACAAGCAATATGAAGACGTTACCTTCGGCTTTAGGAAATTATGAGGCATATTTTTCAATACTTTCTCACATTTTAACGACTATTATTTTATAACGGAGAAAACAACAGTATTAGATTAGATCAATCCATAATGAAAATAAGTGTTTAGTCTTATGAAATGCTAAAATATTCTGTTGAAAATAACAAAACAGAGAAAAGCAGCGAAACCTCACGCTGGAGGAGCTGGAATCAGAAAGAATCTATCATGTTTGACTATTTTTGCTTGAAATATGGCTAAAACGATTATTAAAATAGTTGCTTTTCTGTTGATCGACTAATTTAACGCCTAACTGTTTCAGGTGTAGTTGCTCACCCACGCCTCTACATCCTGAGGTGGCTCCATCTCGTCGAGCACCTTCACTTTCTTCCACAGGATGTTGCTCTTGCCGAAGTTTCGGATTTTCTGGCGAGTCTTCAGGGCGAAGACGAGGATGATGATGAGAGCGATGGCGACCAGGAAGCCAAACACCACGGCGATGGCCTGAAAGGAGACATAAACCACTGGAGTTACAAACACAACAAATCCTCCTGTACAGATAAAAAGGCACGAGGAAATAAACAGGAAAGCCGAAACGTGTGTGTTCACCTCTTGTGGCTCAAAGACGCAGTAGTGGTAAAGGTATTGATTGACGAATATTGCTGACTGTGTATAAGTCTGTGATTGTTGGTACGGGGCGCATAGACCAGCAATCTGGGCGCCATAGACTGATCCATAGGACTGAGACATGGGGTTCACTGCTACCAAGTAGACTATGGTGGCTATTAGCATTAGCGCTGCTAGGATGCCGCAGACAATCATCACTGCTAGGTAGAACCTCCTGCTCTCTGATAGGCTCTGGTGAGACACGATGATGATGAAGAAGGTCAGGGACGCGATGAAGGTCATAGCTGCTATGGCAATGAGAAACCCTTTGCCCTGACGGGGGTCATTGTAGTTCCCTCCAACTCCACTGTAGTAGCTTCCAGCTCCATACCCGCCGCTACCAAAGCTGTTGTACCCGCCTCCGTAGGCTCCTCCATAACCTCCTGCTCCGTAGGTTCCCCCATAGCCTCCCCCGACCCCATAGCTACCCAGGACTCCCTGAGAGTCCCAAGCCAGCGTGGAGGCAACACAAGCAAATATGGCCACGCACAACACGAGGGCGATGATGGCCATGAGTTTGAGGATGCCCGGTGGAGACGACCAGCGGTAGAAATGCTGGAACTCGTCATCTGGGTAGTAGGAATAGGCCGGCTGGGGAACGACGTTACTGTGAAGAGAGCGGCAAGACAGAAAAAAAAGTATCGTAACTACAGCATAAAGTCAGCAAAGAGGATTTGAATCTTATAAACACCACAGAATAACATTGTCAGTTGGATATTTCCGGATCTAAAAAGTTGAGTAAAGTAAAAAAAAAAAAAAATTCAAGTTGCTCAAACTGGATTGGTGACATTTTTTTAGACACCAACATGTTTAAGATGAAAAATTAAAACTTGAAAATCCAGACAACTAAGTATAATCAATCGAACCTGAATGGAATTGATCATAGAAAGAAAAGATCGCATGAGTAACTGAAAACCCAAAATACTTTTTTGCATTTTCTCTATAAAGTTTTTGAAAATTGCAAAATGATCTCAAATTTCAGGGAGGGAAATTTAAAGCACATAAATTCACGTAGATGGTTTTCAAAGTAAAATATTTGAAATTTAGTGGTATTTCATGCAGTATTCAGTAATGGTTTCATTTCACAACATTTAAACAAAACTCAAATTATTTTGGCCTTTCTTAGCTTCCATATAGAGGGTGTTTATATATATTTATACAGTTATTAGCTTAAGCTCGGTGAGTATTTGAAGCATATAAAATCAAATCAAACCAACAACAGGAAGGTTTTACTGCATATTCATCGAAAGAGACTCACTATCCATTATCTGAGTCGTAGGGAGGTGGACTCTCCTTGGGCCTGGAGGACATGACTGCTGGATCCACTGGGTGCTGCTCTGTGAGTCCGGAAGAAGATTTCTATCATCAGCACACATTCACTTAATAAAACATATTTGAAATAGAGCTGCAAATGATGATTATTTGATTGATCGAATAAACTGATGATTATTTTCTTAATTTGTCGAATATAAGTAACATGGTGAAAAATGCTCATCACAGTTTCTTAGAGACCTTAAAAAGGTCAAAAACATGTTTGTTATGACATAAGACCGGAAATGCAGCGATTCCCCACATTCAAGGAGCTGCGACTGGGCACATTTAGGGCATTTTTGTTTGAAAGATTACTTAAACAATGAGTACATTATTTTAAAAAAAGTTGCCGATTTTTTTTCTGTCGATCAACAAATCAATTAATTGTTTCATCTTTATTTTAAAATCATTTTACAACCATCATCACGTACTGTGTGATTTTAAACGTCCATTTTCAACACCAGACCCGGCGGCTGAGAATCAGCTCAAACTGAAACATCTCTTCACTTCGTGTTCATGTCATCACAACTTTAAAACTACACATGTTCCTGTTTCATCTAAAAAACCCCAAACAAACAGTAATAATCCCGCACTTTTCACGCAATTATCCCCATTATGTCTTTTACACCACAGCAGCAGAGATGCTGTTAATCCTGTATCCAACACACCTGTCTTTGCTGGTGCTACAGGTAACAAGTTATTAGGGATTTTAAAACCACAAACTGAAAGAAGCTTCTGGTGTTAATCTCTCGGATTGAATTCGACTCACTCACCTGTCGCTGCTCTTCTTCTTCTTTTTCTTTTTCTTTTTCTTTTTCTTCTTCTTCTTCTTCTTCTCTCTGCTCCACCTGAAATGTTTCAACTGAAACTGCTGCTGCAGACAAAAACAATGCAGGCCACACCTAGGTGAGCTCCGCTCTCGGCCAGTTTAGCCCCGCCCCCCTCACAGGTGTCACATTACCGAACAACACAGGAAATCCTCACTCAAGTCTTCATGGAGCAGCATTTATCAAACCAGCCTGCATGCACAAAGCAGGGAAAAATACTAAATGCTATCATATCCCACAAATAATTCATACATATTATTGAACTAAATGTGTTTTTACATCTCAAAAAGACTTATTATTGCATTCGTACAGAGTCCCAAAACTGACAAAATGTAGTAAAAGTCAAAAATATCAGTTGAATCAAATAAATAATTAATTTAATTATTATACAGAGCCCAGGAGAAGTCAGGGTTTTATTTTGATCTTGAACTGAGATATGTGTGGACTGTTTGGCCATAAAAAAAACTTTAATGATGGTGTGGATGTCATCCAGCTAATAAAAACTCAAATAATAATGGCTATGATGTAGCTATAGCTATAATATATAATATTATATTAAATCTAGAGCACAAATTACTAAATCATGCATCAAATCAAATCATCCAATAGGTTGGTACAAAAAATAAAAAGCAAAACACCAAACTAAACACTAAAACTGAATTGATTTTACTCTCCTATTTATATCGTACATTATACAAGCTCATTTTATTTTTCATCTCCTTCATTCTTTCTTTTTTTTTTGTTTTGATATAAAATAGACATAAAATGAAATGTGTGCCAAGATGGAAACAAAAAGTTTTCTTTTTTTTACCAACTGATTGGAGATTAAAGGAAAGGTATACAGTAAAGCTTTATATTTATATTTCTTTTTTATTATTCAACTAAATATTTAATTTAATTTAATCTTAACTTGTCTGGTAACCTTTTAGTACATTTTGTTAGTTTCAGGCCTCCATACTTTAGGTGACAAAATGATGCAAATAACTGATGTTAAATAACATTCATATCAATGAATGTTATTTTATTTATGCATATTATATGCAGTTATTAAGTTAAGGGCTGCAGGTAACGATTATTTTATATTGTATATTTTAACATATACAGTTTATCATACAAGAAAAAGAAAAGCAGCATTTCTTTTTTCCCTTTGAACTTTTGTTTAACTTTATTCTGCTGATTTTTACATTCTTCTTCCCTTTTCCAGTAAAAGAAACTGCCCACCTGCTGATGAATAAAGGAAAGTTAGACCAGACCGTCAGTACATAAGCAGAACTGTATTCTCAGGACAGAAAGCACCAATAGATCACTTAAATTAGGAAAGATTATGGACATTTACAGCAACATATTTACAATTATACGTGATAACAGAAGAGAAATCATGATATAATTTCCATTCAATCAAGAGGTCCAGTGTGTACAGCGGTATAAAGAAGATAAAATGGAGATATTTAGGCACTTAGGATATTTAAGTGACTACAAAGTACAAAACGTTTAATCTATGAAATGGTAGAACCAACTCACAAGTGTTACAAAATACACAACGTACAATATAGAAAACTCTTCTATAGGATATGCATTTTTCCAGATTAAAAAAAAGTTACAGATTAAAAAAAAATAAAAAATAGACAGTGCGCAATTAAAACAATCCAAACAATCGTGAAATCTTTGTAGACGACTGACAAACATGAAGACAGACAGGTAAAGGTAAGACAGGTAATCAGGCGGACTTTCAGCGGAGGTAAACATGTGACACAAACAATGCAACGCCTTTCATTTCACCTTTCTACGCTTCTTCCATCCCCCCACTGTGATTACATGGAAACGTTCACATCGGATACCAGCGTCTTGTGTGAAATTAAGCGGTAAAGCCTCAGCTACACTCACAGTCACAGTATCACACAAACATTAGAATATATATAAGGAATAGTTTGACATTTTGGAAAACGTGCTCATTCGCTTTCTGGCGGAGAGTTAGATGAGAAGATCGATACCACGCTGACATCATTTAAATATGAAGCTACAGCCAGGAGACAGTTAGCTTAGCTTAGCATAAAGACTGGAAACAGGGGGAAACGGCTAGCCTAGCTTTTGTCTTACCTGCACCTCTAAAGCTCACCAGTGGTGGAGAGTAACTAAGTACATTTACATTCCAAGTATTTTTATTGTAGTAAGTACAGTTTTGATGTATATTATTAGTAGTATTTCCATTTTCTGCTACTTTATACTTCTACTTGGCAAATATACTTTTTACTCCACTACATTTATTTGATTTTAAGTTATTTTGCAGATTGATAATGTATTGATAATACAAAATACACTCAACAAATAAAATGGTTTTTTATTAATGTAAGATTTGATAAGATAAAACTTTATTGTTCTTTACCAGCTGCAACATTAAAGTGATGACACATTAATGCATCAATAATTATACTCCTGTAACATACAATGGGCCATTCTGCATTATGAGTACTTTTACTTTCGGGACTTTAAGTATATTTTGATGCTAATACTTTTGTACTTTTGCTTACTTGAAAGTTCTGAGTACATCGTCCACCATTAAAACTCACTAATTAACATGTTATATCTCGTGTATAAATGTTTTACAGGGAGTTATGTGTACTATTTCCATTTCTGAACAGGATAATTGTCATTTTTACACTAGAACAAGACATATAAATCAGTGATTTTTAGAGGTGGGCCAGCCGTTTCACCCTGCTTTTAGCCTTTGTGCTAAGCTAAGCTAAACGGCTACTGAACAAAGCTTTACAGTTATCCTACAGACATGAGAGTGGTGTTGATTTTCTCATCTAACTCTCCACCCGAAAGCAAACAAGCGTATTTCCCATAAATGTCGAATGAATCCTTTAAGTGTAAAACCTTCTACCCCTTTGGTTTTACATGTGGGTTTTAATAAACAGCTGACAGACGTTCTCTCTCAGACAGGCTGTGGTTCAACTCTCCAGTTAAAATGTCATTTTCACCACCAGTGAACTGCTTAGCTGTCAGAAGCAGCTCGGTGTTTGCGGTCAGCGGCGTTGCAGCGTAGCGACGCCTCAGAGGTTCAGCTGTAGCCGTCGTTCCACTCCATGACTTTATCATACTCCTGGATCTTCTGTTTGATGTGCGACAGTTTGTTCTTCAGGTACTCGCAGCGCTCCTTCTTCTCGAGGAAAGTCGGGTCCTGGAGCAGAAACACAGACGGGAAGAATAAAATGAAATGAAGGTTTTATTTTCAGACAAACCTGTCACTTTAATGATTATTTGGATGGATGAATGGATTATTTCGACGGTCCAGGAGCAGTTACTTATGTGACTACTACTCACTAGAGCACCAAGTGTGGAATCACTGAGCCGCTGAAAATAGTCCCCAACAAATACACATTTCCTCCTGTTTGTTTGATAAAAACTACAGTGAGCAGCTGTTTTAGTTAGTTAGATATATTTACATCTTTAGTGGGAACCAATGGGTTTGGAGAGCCACAGACAGGAAGTCAGAAAGTATTTATCATTTCCTGGGATTTGCTGACAATAAGAAAAATATAAAATAACGCCAGACTTATCCTTTAATCTATTACAGTATTCTGTGTGGAAGATGTCTTCACCGACAGACTGAATGTTTGAAGACGTAATACTGAACCTTATATACAAAACACAACATATACAAAACTTCGACAAGACAACAGGCTCACATTTTTTTTCTTCTGGTAGTCCTGAAGGATTCTGTTAATGCGATCGACCTCCTACAAAAAAGATAAAGAGACTGTGTTAAATACAGTACATCCATTTTAACAAGTATGAAAATTGGGTGCAATGATGCTGTAAACATCAGCAGAGAAGGAATTTGAGGGTGGAGGGGAAGTTCAGCGGGAACAGGAAGTGCAAACAGAGGAAGTTACACGATGGGGAAATGAGGCGCATTTAAACAACAAAAAGACAGGGTGCGATATTCCAGACGTGGCAGTCTGTCTCTGACCAAAATGCTTCCTCAGCGCTCACATGAAACCAAACCGGGTTTACTGCTGAGCAGACGCGACGCACACAATCAGATTGAAGGGCCAAACTTTTTTATATGCAAAGCAATGCAAAGCAAAGCAAAGGTGTGGCTGCCCGGAAAAAAAGCTGTTTGGGATTAAAGGACCTGAAAACCTATTTTCTCTTGCTTTAGAATCTCATCTTTTGACGGCTCTTAAGTGATGGCAAAGGCAGTGTAGCACGTCTGACATCTGGATTCAGCCCCGACAAGCTGTGTGAAACATGCGTTTACTAGTCTGAATCTTTTACGATGCTGATGTTGTTGGTTCTCGATTCAGTGGCATGTGCCATTTTGTGTGCCGAAGTGAAATGGAAACCACGGCACAAATCTGCACTGTAGCCGTCGGGTTTTGGTGTGGTGGGAGTCGGTGCCTTTAAATAGCAGGCAGACTAAAAATACAAATACAAAACCTGACTTCAGAAACAATAAATGCAAAAATTAAAATGGCTTTCATGCTGTTATAATTTAGTCTAGCAGATAGATAAATCTGGCAGCCTTGCAGCAACTCGGCATGCAGAAGTTGACAAAAGGTACACAGAGAGAATGAAGATGACTGAGTTTTATTCTGTAACCAATCACCATCTGGCTGGTGGGGTTCTGGGGCAGACTGCGCATCATGGCGTCCATCTCGTCAAACTTCTTGAGGGTGACCTGCACCTCTGCGTGCAGCTCTTTGTACTCTGCGTACTGGTCGTTGAACACGGCTCGGTACTGGTCCCGCTCCTCATCGGACCGGATCGTTGGGTACTTACTGCAGGATGGAGGCAGAGAATAGCACTTTATTAACACTGAAAGAGTAAACTGTACTACATGTGCACACTTGTTAGGCCAAGCTAGACATTACAGTGGTTACTCAATATGTTGCCAAAGCATTAACAGACATAATATATCAAGATGTCGAGGGACTGGAGCAACCTTTCCTTTGCTTAGCTCATAAGACACATAAGAAGCATTAATGTACTGCAGAAACTGCTGTCAGTCACCAGAATTTGACATCCCGGAATGACAGTCGCCAAAACTGTCCAATCAATGAGTTAACTGTCAGTCCGTATGACTTCCTGTTTACTCCTCTTTGTTTGTTAATAAAAAGTTGGAGTGAACACGAACCGGACCAAAACTAAAAGGCAGCCAGTACATTAGATCGACTTTCTTTTTAGCAGCACTTACGCAATGTAGTCGGGCACAACAACAGGTTTAGGAATGTGTCCTGATGGTATACATCCCTGCAAAATCTTTGGTGGAACTGCTTTTGGAGCAGCCTGGATGGGAACGACGGAGGAGCCTTGGACCTGTTCTGGAGCTCTGGCTGCAGGAGCTGAAACCGGAACCATCTGCAACAGAAAGACAATGTCAGCATAACTGCGCAGACAGAGCTGCAGAATAAAGGAAAAACAGGCAGCTTTCATGCTTCCTCATACAGAATCTGTGTTACAGGAGGCTTACCAATGACTGTGCAGCTCTTATGTCAGAGGGATGCATCTGTGTAACATGCAAAAATATAATCCCATTAACACCTAGCTAATAATAATAATAATAATGATTTACTATTAAAGGAATAGTTTGGACATTTTGGGAAATGCGAGAGTTAGATGAGAAGGTCGACACCACTCTCACATCTGTCCATTAAATATAAAGCTACAACCAGGAGACGGTTAGCTTAGCTTAGCATAGCATAAAGCCTGGCTCTACCAGCACCTTTAATTCCCACTAATTAACTAACATGCTGTATCTTGATTGTTTAATCTGTAGAAAACCAAAGCGTAAAAATGACATCTTGCGGTTTAACGCGGGGTCACGTGGTGGACTATTCCACAACATGCACAAGATACAGCATGTTAGAGAGCTTTAGACGTGCTGGTAGACTGATTTTGTTACCTTTGGGCCGAGCCAGGCTAGCCGTTTCACCCCGTTTCCAGTCTTTATGCTAAGCTAAGCTAACAGACTCCTGGCTGTAGCTCCATATTTACTGTGTTTTGAACATCGAACTCTCAGAAAAGCTTATTTCCCAAAATGTTGGACGATTCCTTTAAGAGACGAAAATACACACAAACGAGATGCCAAACCAGGAGTTTCATATTGTGCAGTTAGAAACTAGTTGCGCACCTTTCTGCCCTGCAGCACACAGGCAGGACTGACAGACTCCACCTACTCGCTCCTCCTCAGCTCCTACAGCTGTGTGCAAATGATGTGGTTTGCTGTTGCATTTCAGTCCGAGTGTGTGAACATGTTGGTAGCAACAGCCTCTTTTTTTTCCAGTCATCAAAGAGATAAAAGCTTGAGAAGAATCCCAGAATGATTTCGAGGAATCCTGCGACCCAACCCCTTTAGACTAAACTAAATAAAGCTTTGTGAGCTCTTACCTCCTGGCCGTACCTCTCCCGGTATCTGCGTGCAGCTTCATGTCTCCACAGCTTGAGACACACCATGGCTCCGATCAGATACACAAGCAAAGTGACAAACAGAAAGATAATGGCAGCAGTCTGGCCTGCCTCTGTTCTGCAGAACGCCCCGTTGATGCCGTTGTTGAAGACCGGGTAGTAGCAGAGCCCTCCGCGGGTCGTGTCTCGGACGTAGACGACGGCTGGCGAGCAAAAAGCAAACAAACAGACGCAGTTCCAGTGTGAAAAACGTATTCTCACTTCCCTCTAGGGATATCCAGACATACAGATGCTTTTGGTCTTATTTGAGCAGGTTTTGAGAGATCTGTCTTTTCTGAAAAATGATATTTTAAAACTACGGAAAACTACTGTGTACGGAAAATCTCTTTCCGTACACAGATTCTTTTCTTAGATTAAAATGGTCGACACCACAGTGCAAATTTAACCTGTTACAAGTGCAATTGAAGATATTACTTAAGTAAAATGACATAAGTATTATCAGCAAAATGCACTTAAAGTGTCAAAAGTTCTCATTTTGCCAAATGATCTCATTCAGAGTGTTTTTATACAATAAATATTTGACATGATTGGATTATTATTACAGATGCATCAACATGTAAGCAGCTTTTAACTGTTGGAAAAGGTCGAGTTAATGTGAACTGCTTATTTTAGAGGCTGATCATATTTTGTACATGTGTAAAGTAACTACAGCTGCCTCTGACATGTACTGGAGTACAAGTATAAAGTTGCAGAAAATGGAAATATTCAAAAGTACTGCATTTACTTGAGTAAATGTGTTCCTGTGTCTCTGGATAACACGCAGAAAGACACTGTTAACAGTGTGGATAATTCAGAGCAACAGGAGCTCTGTTCCTGGAATGAGATGTCACCGGTACTTTTACACAACATCATCAACGAGCTGCGAGCACCACAAACAACAAAATGTCATCCTCCGCAGACTGTGAAAGTAAACTCAGTCGTAAGCTTATAGATTATCATTTATTCATATGTTAATTATCTATCCATAACCATTTGTCTGTATACTCATTAATATTTAGTAATTAGATGCTTATGTATGAAGATTTAAGTAGTTTAGTTGAATTCTTGTCCCCAGTCTTGAACATGACTTTCACATGTGTGTGCTGAGTAACGTGACTCTTGTAGAACAGCTTTACGGTGGTGTACAGGCCCTTATATGGAGATGTTATGTTTTTGAAAGTTCCTATAGGTCCGAACCTACAGAACTATGTAACACTGACCAATGAAAACGAGTTTCTTTGTCTCCAGAATACCATAAAAGCTGTATTGTTGTATTTTCTCTTTGAGACAGCTGATGACTTCTGATTCTCGACCTCCTGTTGTTCAATACATCTTTATCAGCGACCTGTAAGTGTTTCCTGTGTTTTGTTCAACTTTAAGTTTAGGCAGTTTTCCACGACAAGACCGACACGGAAACGATCATTCACTGGCTTCTGATCAGTCATGTGTTACTTTGGATATCGGCAAGATGTCGAGAGTGAAAACACTGATATTGTTACTGGATTTTTAAAAAAAGGACAGCTTCACAGTTTTCCAGGTGTGTTTCAGGTGTTCACACTGTTCACCTGAAGAGATCCGTTCCCAAATCAATTTCAATGTAAGTGATGGAGGAGAAAATATACAGGGAGGACTGTGGATTTTGTTCCCCTTCACTTCCATTCAAAGTGCAGGAGGAAGGGATCTTTAAATGGTCAGTATGGATTTAACAGAGCAAAATTTTTAGAAACATGTCAAAGAAAAATGGTAAAAGCAATTAAATAAAATGTTTTGACAAATTAGAAACCGTCTTTCTGCAGATTCAGCGAACATATTTATGCATGCTGTGATCCTTTTTGCCCCCACATGTCGTATTGTGTTACATGTTGGGGTCGGGCTGGAGAAACTGACATTATCTCTAAACCTGAACAAATGAAACCAGAACTATCTGCACGGACACCTGGACCCACCTGCTGCCATGTACAGCACTGCCAGCGCCAGGTTGATGGTGAACTCAGTCAGAGGCCACCAGGACGAGTCCAGCAGGATGGTGCGGTAGTACATGGTCATCCCCAGCACCAACATGATCACAGTCACCAACCAGGCCAGCCCGGCCACCACCAACACAAACGGGGTCTTGGGGCCGTTGTAGTAGGTCCCGTCTGAGCCAGCACCGTAGTAACCTCCTCCGTACGCTCCTCCAGGAGATGAGTATCCAAACATGTTGAACCACTCGTTGTCTTTGTGGATGTAAGCGCAGACGCAGGCGAACACGGCCGCTCCCAGCAGGAGCTCCACGCAGCCCAGAATCCTCAGCAGCCCCGCCCAGGACTTCATGTAGGCGTAGCGCTGATGGTACTCCTCCACCCGCTCGGTGTAGGTCAGAGCTGTGCGGTAGGTCTGCCCTGACACGGACTCGTGGGCCTCCAGAAGCTCCTTTTGTGAGTTGCAGCTGCCTCCTGAGCCGCCATACGGGTCACGGTAGGATCCGGGAACGGAGGGGGAGTGCGGAGGAGAGCAGCGCACCCCCTCGCTGGTGCTGTTGTTGTTGTTGGAGGAGGCGGACATGGACCACGGCTTGTTGCTGCTGTGGTTACTTCCTCTGAAGAAGTTCTTCCAGGAGTCGGGGATGAAGCGGTGGACCGGTTTAATGTCGAGGGCTGGGTCGTGGTCGTGGTCGGGGTCTGGGTCGGCGTTGTCCTCGCTGCCGCTGGGATCGAACTCGCGGCCCACAGGAGGCTGGTCGGGCAGAGGCGGCGGCGGGAGGGGGTCGGCGCTCTGAGCGAGGTGCGCCGCCCTCTGCTCTCTCAGCGGCTGCAGATCGTCAGCGGCTGCTCGGGGTAAGGAGCCCTGCGGTACCTGGTCATAGTGGGGCGCCTGGCGGTCACGCTCAGTGCGTCCGTAAAAGCCTCCTCCATTGGACATGAGGATGGTGATGGTCCCTGAGAGCGCGCGCACACACACACACACACACACACACACACACACACACACACATTTAGTATTGTTTAAATGTGATTCAATTTGGTGGATTTACAATAACAGGATTACACACGAGCTGAAACAGGAAGTTGCTCGACAGGAAGTTATTTGATAATTGATTGATTGTCCAGGGTTCCCATGACTTTAAGTAGTTTAAAATAGGGAGGACTAAATAGTGATCACAGGGCGCAATAATGAGGCTCTTACTCCAGTGTGCCGTGCCCTAAGGCAAAAAGAATATTATTAATAATATTATGACTCCTATATTCTTTTATTTTCACACATTTTGCATTGGCTTTAAAGAATGTCAGCAATTTAAAAGCAATGATGCATACAAGTTTTAAATTACAGGGTTTTTTTTTTGTTGGTTTGCATATCTAAAAAGGTAATTTCCTACATACCGGGTTTTCAAAACTTTTCCAAAACATTCTGTTAATTACAAGTTTTTCAAAGTTTTCCTAATTTCATAACTTTTCCAGGAGTTTCATGCCTGTGGGAACCCTGATTGTTTAAGTCATTTTTCAAGCAGCTACTCAAATATGAGGATTTGTTGCTGTCGATCGACTAATCGTTTGAGCTCTCGTCATATTATCATCAATTCAACTCATTCAAAGAATCGTAGGCGAAGAAAGAGGAAATACAAAAAGGGAGAAGCCAGAAGAAAAAAAAAGTCCCAGACTGAGGAGAAATTCAAATTAAAGCATCATTCATGCACGTCTGTAGCTAACAGATGAAGCTAACCCGGCACCTGAGGTCAGCAGAGAGAAGCCCTCATGAGTGCAGATGATCTCCCAGCGTCCTCCATGCAAGCTGAGTCAAGAATGTGTTTTTGTGCTGCAACCAAACAAGGAGCACAAATTTCCCCCCGTCGTCGCTGTAATAACCGACTGTCTCACAAAAACACATTCTTGACAAAACAATCAGCCCTTAAAAAGCCCGTTTTCCATAAGTGCACATGATCTTGAGAGGTAAAAAATATATAATATGAACTGAGCTTGAATACCTCTTTCACACGCAGTCACTCAACACGACTTACATTGGCCTGCAGGTCAGAATGCAAACCTGGTATGAACAGACAGAGTGCCGAGGAATCACCTGGAAGAGACACACGAAGACACGATGAAGGTGACGAGACCCTGCTGGAGAGCAAACGCCATCACAACTTCCCAGAGTGACGTCTTCACCGTTTCATTTGTCCAAGCAGCAGTTCAAAACATCAATATATTTCATTTACAGATATTAAAAAAAACTGAGAAAACACAGCAAATGATTACATGTGAGAAGCTGGAAACAAGAGAATTCAGCACGTAATCAATTATCAAAATGGTTTCTGATTAATCTGCTGCTGTAAAGGACCACAGGTGTTAACACGTACAGGTGCTGCTGTAACACAGCGTGCATGGTCAGTAAACCTACTCTGTATATTAAAAAAAATAGGTAAATAAAAGCAAACAAAAACTTTGAGGCTGCAACTAACGATTATTTCGTTTTACAAATTATTTATCAATTATTTTTTTAATTAATCGATTAATCGTTTCAGTCATTTTTCGAGCAGAAATGTCAAACATTTGCTGCTTCCAGCTTCTTAAATGTGAGGATTTGCTGCTTTTCTTTGTCCTTTCTGACAGTAAACGAAGAGTCTTTGGGTTTTGGACAAAAGAAGCAGTTTGAAGACGTCGGAAGATGGAAACAAGAGAATTCAGCACGTAATCAATTATCAAAACTGTTGTTGCTTAATCTGATAATTGTTTAATGGACTACAGGTGTTATATATATATATATATATATATATAAAATCATGTACAGGAGCCCAAAGTGACATCACACCGAGTTGCCAGTTTATAGGTACAAACTAAACTCCATCCTCCAGAATCATCACAGAGTCTAAAACAGGACTAAAGAACTATTTTACTGCACTACATTTATCTGACTTCTTACTTCACTTTACACATTATTGATTTATTTTACATTAAAAACATGTGATCAGTTTCTAACGTATGCTGTTGTGCTACAGATTAAAGACTATAAAACAGTTTAAATGAGCTCCACCTCCGTAACATTAAACTGTTGCTTCCATGTTAAAGCATCTGCAATAATATTCCACTAATATGATAATAATAATAATACAACCACAACAAGTACTTTTACTTTAGAGTACATTTTGCTTTTTTGCACTTTTAGTTGAGTGAAATCCTGAATGCAGGACTTTTACTGAAGTAAAACTGGACTGCATTAAGTTTCTGCTAGCTGTACCTAATAAACTGGTAACTGAGCGTATTATCATGGTTTTAAATCATCAACAGAGGAAAGTAACAAGCCAGAAGATAAAGTAATGAGCCCCAAGAGAAATGAGATATTAAAGAATACTGTCACTGCATGTTAAACACAATGAAATCTGGTTTGGCAGAAATCCACTTAGCAGCTTATATAAATGTATAAAAGAACAAGAAATGAAATATATATAAAATATAAATAGTTGTAATCATATACATACATGGCGCACATATTTTAAAATGAATATATTACGTATAATAGAAGTTTATGCAACATAAAATAAAATAAACTTTATTGTACATTACTTTATATGAAATGCACATTTTGGCATTTTGACAGCAGAAAAGCTGCAAATCCAACACAATGTTTGGCATTTCTGCCTGACACATGACTTTGAACGATTAATACATGATCAATAGATTGACTAATTGACCATGATTGATCATGTGTCCTTGTTCTTATTGCTCGGCTCGTGGCTTTGGCTCAAACAGCAGAAGAAGAAGCAGCAGTCAGGATATAATGATGTAATGATGTAATGATGTAATGATTTCTGTGCTTCATTAACACTTTAAACAAAAAGCCAACAGCTCACATTCAGAGCAAAGTCACTTTCCTTCTATTAACTCTTTAATATATAATCAGGTCGAGTCGCCTCCTGTTAGAGGAAACTTTATTTTTATAATCAAACAGGAGTCTAGAAGCTTCTCAGCTCGGATTAAATAACACGAAGCTGCTTCTTCACGACATTAATGAGCCTGATAATAAGAAGAATAGTAAGAATAGTAATAATAGTAATAATGTGTGGAGGAGGAGGAGGAGGAGGAGGCCTCCGTTAGCTCCGACCCGTCGGCTCGGTCACGGGGGGAACAAAGTGAAGTGAGCGCTTTACTTTGACTCCGTGTTCGGTCTTTTTCGCTCTGCGTTGTTGTGGAAACGGAATAAAGTCCGCAGCTTCCAGAAACGTCGTCCTGCGCGGCTGATGTCTGTTATTCAACAAGTTTCAGCAGCGAGGAAAAGTCCGCTGCCTCACTTCGCCTCACTGACGCGAACACACCGAGACAATTTAGACTCTTTCTGACCACAAACGGCTCCTAATCGATATCTAACTAACCGTATCGATTAACGCTGTAGTTTTACGGGAAGTAAACACCGTCTGGAGCTGGCTTACCTTCTTCTCTTCGCTTCGCTTCCTCTTCTTCCTCCTCTTCTTCGTCTTTCTCCCATTTCAGTAACGTTAAACCACAGGTTTCCCCTCGGAGGCGACCACGTGACCCGCCCATCCCTGTGACGTCACGCGGCCAGTGGGTGAAACGCACCTGCAGCGCACCTGAGGCACCTGAGGCGATACTGTGACTCAGTGATAAGCAGTAACTGAGTACTTTTACTCAGGTACTGCACAGTTCTGAGGTACTTTACACTTTTACTCCACTACTTCAACACCTGACAGCTTTAGTTGCCAGTTAGCTGGTTATTAATACAAAATATAAGTCAACTAATAAATTATAATGTATTATTACAGGTTAAGCTGCCAGTGGTGGAAAGTACTTTGAACTTATGTACAATTTCCGAGGTACTTTATACTTCTACTCTACACATTTAGTTCATAGTTACTTTGCAGATTCAGATTAATTATACAAAATATAATCAACAAATAAACTATGATGTATTATTGTGGACTTTATTGAGCCTTTGGTTAAACTCACAATATATCCGGCCGTTCTGCATAATGAGTACTTTTTGTACTTCAAGTACATTTTGATGCTGATACTTTTGTACTTTTACTTCAGTAAGATTTAAGATCGATCGATCCCGTGTTAATTAGTGATCAGTTGCTGGTAGGCCAATTTTTTTTAAAAGCTTTGGACTGAGCCAGGCTAGCTGTTTCCCCCCGTTTCTAGTCTTTATGCTAAGCTAAGCTAAGCTAAGCGGCTGCTGGCTGTAGCTTCACATTTAGCGTACAGACAACATGAGAGCGGTATCAATCCTCTCATCTAACTCTCCGAAAGAGAGCGAATAAATCCATTCCTTTAAAGTGTATTTCATCAAACTGACAGCAGATAATGGGCTCATTAGGGGCTGAAAGCATTAAATGAAACATGCAGTGACCTCAGGAACGTGCATGATAGTAATCAGCTGACTCCAAGTCAGTTTGTTTCTGTAAACAGGCGGCTGTTTTTATTCACCTTTCCTGTTTACTTCAGGGTAATGGACGGCTTCCACACACACGTTCAGAGTGACTGAGCAGAATGACACTTTTGGCAAAGGTTTAGTTTTTAAAAAAATGGTCCGAGGCAAAACATATTACATATAAAAACAGCTGCAAACATGAGTTTATTTGCAGAGTTTTCAGCACAAATGAAACACATTTGTGCCTTTTATTAAAGGAGCAGCAGCTGACTGCAGGGACGAGTGGAGTCGAGTGGATTATTTTTTTTCCCCTCAGTCAGATTTAGTCGAAACCAGCCGTGCTCCACCTCCTACCATCAGACATGTGACGGCCCCCTTTTGGTGTCAAGTCTTACAGGGCCCGTCTGTGTTGTGTCAGAGGTCAGAGTTCAACACGACCGGCTGCATTCTCATCTAATGACTCTCCTCTCTTTGTTCGTCTCCTTTCACACGGAGCTTCAGCTGCTCAGGTTTCTTTAAAAAGTGGAGAAGTTCTGGTCTTTATCCCTTTTATTACATTGGACAGAACAGGGAAAAGGCCCGATAGAGGTGGAAGAAGTACTCAGCAGCAATACCACAGTGTAAAAGTCATGCATTAAAGATCTTACTTAAGTAAAAGTACAAAAGTATCAGCATCAAAATGTACTTATAGTACAAAAAGTAAAAGTATGCAGAACAGCCCATTTCAGAATATTGTGTTCATCACTTTAATGTTGCAGCTAATGTTGTCAAATAAAGGTGGTGAAGTAAAAAGCACAATATTTGCCTCCTAAATGTGTTGGAGTAGAAGTTTAAAGTAACATAAATTGGAAATACTCAAGTAAAGGACCTGAAGATTGTGTCTTAAGTATGTACTTAGTTACATTCCATCACTGAGGCCTGAGCCCCAATGAGAGAGAGAGACTTTTATTTTGAAATCGATGAGGATGTTGACGACTCAACTCAAAGCCTCCACTGAGAAAATGTTCTGAACACTGTGCTCGAGTTATATCCATAAATCCATAACACATTAGAAAATGCTTTCTCCTTTTTACAATTTAAACATGTGTACAGATATTTCCTCCTTCTGACAACTAATCTCTCATCTCAGCCCTTCAAATTCTGTGTAACCTGTATTTTGTTTTCTTGCTGTTTTCTGCCAAATTATGTTTTCTTTTAAATAATTATTCACTTTCAAAGTACAGGTTTGTTACTCAGGCCTTAGATACTGTATGAAGAATGTTTTTTGTGTAAGTTGTTCATTTGTTTGTTTTGTCTTTATGCTATTTTATCGCTGTTTTTCTTTTCTGGAAGGAAGGAAGGAAAAGGTCAGTTACATCAGTAGCTGATGGAATCGATGGCATTTAATCTGGAAATAAGAACATTATCAGAATAACTGAATGATGTCGCCACAAACAGAGCAAATACAGACAAAAAAACCCACACACACATATACTTGTATGTATATATATATATATTTGACATAATGACCAACACTTCTTGGTACACAGATAACAGTGGACATAAAGGATGACTAACTTATTTAAACTCAATAAAATCCACTACGTTAAAAATGGCTTTGTCACGAGTTGATCAAGTCTCCTTTAATAAGCCATTAAACAAGTACTTCTGTATACTTAAATACTTTATGTTCACCCCTCAGTTATGTAGGGACAGTAAAGTCATAGCTGCAACATCAAACACTTCTCACACGAGGGTTGGGATGGAAAGAATTAGAGCAACTTCATTTGTTGAACACAACACACAAATACAGTACCAATATACATGAATATATTGCATAAGATTAGGTTGTTCTTTTTTTTGTCAAGTATTACTACAGTTATGTTTCTACCAAGGGTAGGAGAAATGGCTTCTTAGGTATCATCATCATCATCATCCAACAAAAACCCCAACCCAAGACGTTCCATATCATTTAAAATACGGAAAGAGGAATGTTTCCAAACAGGGTTACACGTTCTGTAAAGGGTGTGCAAACATGTACGACACCTGCGTTCGGACACAGTTTATTAGACAGGACAAAAATATAGCTCCGCAGAGCAGCCAGAGACTCCCGGGTCCACCCCGTGTGCTGCATCGACTCTTTCCTCTTGGCCTTTTCCACGACAGGAACTTAACATGGAGCCACAAGGCGTTTTGGGACCAAACTGTTCTGGGGTCTCCCTGAGAGGAACCGGTCTCCCTGAGAGGAACCGGTCCCCCAAGAACTACATACCTTCAAGGGCTTTTTATACTGCTGTTACCATGGATGTATAATAAGACCTGGATAAGACGCCGCCGCTCGGCCTTGCTTCCAGTTTTGCCCAGTGGCCACTCGTGGTATTGCGGCGGCCCAAAAAGCATTTTCCCCATAGACCACTGTTATAAAAGAGATGCAAGAGACACCTTGAACTGCAAACAAGGTCCATTCTGACTCTTTATATTATGAACTTTTGATCCATGTAGGCGGGGCCAGCGGGGGGGAAACGCTACTGTGCATATTCAGTGGGTCACATACCCCGGAGGTAAACCCAGAAGCTAGAAACGTTTTTTGGCGTATGCACCAGGCCAAATTGGACTGAATAGGCGCCATCTTTGGGTCCGGTATGCAGTTCTTACAATACATGCATAGCTGTTCCTCCGGTCCCAAAACGCCTCGTGTCACAGGTTCTGCTTTTATTTCCACCGTTCGTCGCTCTGGAACTATACTTTGTCGCTGCTCTGGAGGTGATACTACATTAGCCGCTACTAGCATAACTAGCATAACACCCGAATCTCTTGTGTGTGTTTGTGTAAAGACCCGTTTAGGGACAAAAAAGGCAAACTAGCTCAGGCTGTAAATGCTGTGGTACATTATGTGGCCCCAGTTTGTGCCTGTTGTGTATTATCATTACTTTCTATCAGATTTTAAATTTGTGTTCACATTGTACAAACTGAGCTACAAACATAAGTCATTTCCGGCCACCATCTTTGTTTGTCTTTGGAAATATTACTTTCCAAAAATAACTTTGGAAAATATTTTTTCCTCCAGAAGGTTAGAAGAGTTTTGTAGGATTCTGTAAATACCTTCAGTGCTTTAAAGTGAACGACGCTCTGAGATGTATTTTTCAGAAAATCGGACGCTTGGTTCTGTGACTTGAATGTAACGTTAACACATGAGGGTTATAAACTGGGGCTACATTAACGCCATTTACTCCACTGTTATCTGCCCACAACTGCACTCGCCTACCAAACAGCGCATAAAAATGCTGTTGCTTTTTCCATGACGTATACCAAAAAAACAATCGGGTTTGTAAAACACAGTGGAAACAGAAGGCAGAACCTAGAACCAAAGCCTTCCAGGTTCTTAAAACTTCCGGTTATGGGTCGTTAAGTTCCCGTAGTGGAAAAATACCTTTTAAATAACCAATTTAAGCTAAAAGCATCAAAGCAGCACAGTTCAAAGTTTTTAAAATCTTATCTCACATACAACTCTAAAATTTCCACGTAAATCACAGAAAAATACCTGCGACCTCGATGTGGTTCTACAGCGAATACTCTACAGTAAATACGATTGATTCTCTAAATACCTTTTCAGATTAAATGCTGATTGAGTCCTGCATTGATCCAACAACTCCGGCTTGAGTTCTACTAAATCAAAAACAATGCCATTTTTATTGATCAGTTGATTAAACTGCAGATTGATCTTAGGCAGGCGAAGCCATTGAAATACTGGGATCTATAAAGTGCATAAAAGTGGAGAACAGCATTATAACAAAATGATAACAGTGATGATAACAGCTGCTTTGACAACACTATAAATATGGCTCCCTTCATGGCCAACTTCCTTCAGGGTGACGGTTTAGTTAGTGTTTGCCGAGTAACAAATAACAGCATCAAGAAGAAAACACTTAAAGGGTGATTCAAATACCTCTTTTGCTAAAAGTTGTACAGTTTTCTTTCTCGCAGGTTAAACAAAGAAGAACTACTTCAGATGTACATTATAAAATCTGACAACTCACAGTACGCTGAATAAAACTGGAGCATTCGGATCAAAGTGCCATGTTGTTGTTGGAGCAGAGTGGTGTACAGACCCGAGCTGCTGCATCCACCACCTTATTAAAATCATCCAAAAGAAGGTTTGCATTGCTTGTGTAGAGACGTTTGTGTATCGGACGTACAGCGGAGGTCCGGCAGAAGAACTTCAGTAGGGAATTTGGTTCTGGTAATACTGCAGCATGTCGTACGTTTTGCTCCTGTTGGAAACAAGTTCAGATAGTTAGAAGCCAGTTTAACTTCTTATCATGTTGGTGTTTGCATAATGTTACTGTCACGTGAGATTACCTGCTACTGAGGAAGCAGCTTTGGATGATTTTGATGATGAACGCTGCTGCTTCTTTCTCACTCATTTGGGGATTAAACCGTCCTCTGATTCAAAAACAAAAGATACCCATTAATGTTTAAAGCTGTATTAATTGATTTTGTGGCCACTTGGGGGCAGCAGAACACACTGGAAACACAACACTGAAGTTTTAATGCTAAACATGTTAGCTAACACTTTATTTAACAGATCATTCATTTGGAGTCATGTTTGTGTCACCTGATATATGTGAGTTCAACATTCACTCTCTGTTAGCTCTGTTTTTTTGGTCTCTACCAACTCTTATCTGGCTCTTTAGCAGCTAAATGCTCCACTATGTTCACCAGCTAGCTGCTAACTTTGTCGGTGAGAGCGGTGAGGCTGAACCAGATGGTAAAGTTGAGGGCCGTAAAACCAAAAAAATGAACTAAAAGATGCTAAACTGCAGAATTGGGTGCTAATTGTCAGTTCATCCATTGTTAACATAAAAATATTGAAATACTGAAAAATGAAGATTTTAGAGTCCTGTTTCTTCTCAAAGATCTATAATATTGGATATCAATTATTTCAGTTTGAGCACAGAGAACAAGTGCACAGAGTCAAAATGTGACAGGAGCCAGAAAAGATTAACACCAAAGGTTAAAGCAAAAACAGGATCTATGATTCTCCGTGTTTCATTGGTCTCAAGCACAGATAAGGGGACCCTGTTAGCTGAATGGTTAAGGTGCACATATACAGTATATATATACTATATAACCGCATTATTGCTTTCTGTCTGCTTCTTCACTGTTGACCATCCAATAAAGATGAAAATCCCAAATAAATCTTAAACAGAATGTAGAATCTGTCCATACAATAGGCTGTTTGCTACGGTCATATTTAAGTACTGCGCACACAGAGACATCCCACTGTTGGACTTACTTGAGGAGTTTAATGGTTTGTCCTCTGAAGCACGGCAGTCCAGTGTCCAGCATGAGGGTCACTAGAGAAACCACTGCATCCATGTAGGGTCTTTAAGTCCAGAGACGAAGAAAATAACAACAAAAATGAGTCATCAACAAAGTTAAACCACAATACGAAAGCTCTCGGTTTCCTCTGACTTTAATCTTCTTCTTTCTGCTCTTTTCTACCGAAACAAATCCTTGGCGGAAATCTTACGAACAGCTATGGATAGCTACAGTTTCTCACCGCACAGCCAGATATCCTCTGACACACATCTCCATGAACCATTTGAAAGGCGTGGCCTCCATTTTGCCTCCCATGATCATCACCATCTCGTCTGTCAGCTTGATGTCTGGCTCCCAGCCCAGGTTACCGCCAGGTGAGCTCTCAAACATGAAGCCGAAGTCTGGAAGAAAACAAGGCGAACATGAACACAAACAGTCACCATTAAACTCTGTATAAAAACAGGCCGGATGACGGTGCATGTCTGCGTAGCACACCTATGTGGATGAGGTGGCCCTTGCTGTCCAGCATGATGTTGCCGTTGTGTCGGTCTTTGATCTGCAGCAGGAACAGCAGAAGGCTGTAGGCGGCCATGCTGCGGATGAAGTTATACCGAGCCTGTGGAAAAAAACATCAGCGATACCTCAGTGAAATTCTGCATGGGTTTATTGACGCGACAAAACTGTGGCAGACCTGCGATTAATGTTCAGCAGGCAGAAATCTTATAACTCAAGTCTTACAAGTGTCTGGGCACTGAAATAGACAATAATTGTACCTTTGGCAGTAATACCAACATGAAAGGAAACACAGCGGCGTCTTTTCCATATGAGAAAGCTGGCTAAGTTTTATGTCAACATGTTGCTGTTTTATAGATCTCTTTTTGAATCAGGTCTGGTGGTATCTTCTCTCCTTGTCAAAACAGAAAGAGGTACTAAATAGAGGTAAATGTCCGCAGCACAATCACTGATACGAAACAGAAACGTCTGTTCTGTAATAAACAAGAAAGCAGAGTCGGAGTCCATTCTGGTTCCCTTTTTAGACTCCCATTAATAAAAACTAACAGATAAAAACTCTTTTAAACCCTAAACTCTGTGAGGAAAATATTCCTATTCAGGACCTAAATTCTAAATATTTTATGATTTATAACAACAACTTATCTTTAAATTGATTTAACTTGTGCCCTCTGTTCTTTTTTGCATTTATATGATGTGTTTATGTGCTTTGTGTTTTATCCTGTACAGCTCATTCTAGCTCACGGATTCTCTCTCCTAACTTCTCCGTCCAACTTTGCAGCAATCTCAGACAATATATATCATATAAGACCGACAGTGGAACCACACTTTGAAATTTGAGAAACAATCATTGTCAGATGTTACACCTCCGCACCTTCTGGAAGGCGAGCGTGGATTCGTCGCCGTACTGGTTGCGGAAGTAATCGTACATCCCGAAGTCCGTCTGTCTGCCGAGCTGGTCTCGGGACTTGCAGTCTGGGATGCACTCGATCACGCCACACTGAAAAGAGGATCAGTTAATAAATACCTGATTATGAAAATAAAATTTTGTGTTTAGAGCCTTGTTTGTTTTCTATATCTCAACTGTTGGAGTCAATGTGTGCTAATTGTGTGCTGTGGTAAGCTGTGTAATATGGCTGTTGCTATGACACCTGCACACCTGAGGGCACAGGCAGGTAATCACAGTCATGTAGTCTATGTAAGGGAGTCACAGGGGAACAGCTGCAGGGAATTAGGAAGTGAGGAAGCCACACACTTTTATGTCTGTGCTGCTTTTTTGGTTCTGCCGTACTGTTAGTACTTTTTGTTTGTCTTATCTTTACGAGTTTTTTCAAGTTACGCAAAGTATGAAACGCATATCTCATGGCAGACCTCATGTTTTGCACCAACACGCATTGGAAATATCTTCATATTTCCTCAAGTGCTCAAGCTTTTTTTGTTGTTCGATTGCCACTACATCAACAAATAAACTGGAGAGTAAAATGTAGATGTAACTATTAGGAAATTACAAAACTACAAAAATAAGATCCAAAAAGGTTTTAAAAAAAAAAAAGTAGTATTTAACTGGAGAGAGGAGGTATAGATATAGAATACTGGATTTAGAGGGAGTAATGGGACAGGAGGTCTCACCCCTGGTGCAGTGGCCACCACCCTGTAGGGGAAGACGAACAGATCCAGGCCGACCAGCTGGAAAATATTCTTAAAAAGCCCAATGATCTGTAGAGCCAGCATGTCCTGGACACAGAGGAACACAGGAGGGTCACGAGAGAAGTTGAGTCAAAGTTTCGTCCCAGTGAACGAGTTCAGCGCACCGATCGATCAGTGGGCAAAAGAAAAGTGGGGTTACCTGTCTACAGTCATCTCCCACTTTAAAGATGGCAGCCTGCCAGCAGATCCTGCGTGAGCCGTCTGGATTCTCCTCTCCGTCCTCCAGAGAGTCCGAGGGGCAGCGGAGGCCCTCCCTTTCCAGCTCACTCACCCCACAGCGCTTCACCTTGAACTTGGCCAGATAGGGTGCCTTGGCAGCGCTGTGAGAACACAGAGATAAACACAATAAATGGATCGATCTGGGTCCCAATCTGCACGGACGTTTCAGAAGCAAAGTCTGTCGTCACCTCTGCATGGGTGTTCCAGACTTGTAGTCGATGTCCACCACAATGGCTTCAGGGTTACTCGGTAGGTAACAGCCTAGGAAACACCAAGAGGAGACAGACAAGGACAGCAGGCTCTGTTCAGAGACTCGCATTTCATTTCATTTCCTGTTTTATAGCAGCAAATATTCACATATTCACACTTCAAGGTCTGTCCTGAGGCATTTATTAGTTTCTGACTCTGGGAAAATCAGTAAAATTCCCCAAAACTACTGTATCTCTGAACTCTCTCTTTAACCAAATCACATTTAGGCTATCAACTAATATTTTTCACTTCCATTCACTGAACCTCCTCTGAAACTAGAAGAATGTGTCCAATAAAATACAAGTTTATAATATTGAATGTTGGAATAATGTCAAAAATGTTGAAATTAAGACATCATATTTTCACTGCAGCACAGTTACTGTTTACCTGGCTGGACTCTGATATCCGACAGAGCTTTGAGACAGGCTCTTTTTCTCTCCTCTCCCTTTGGAACCGGCCTGAAAAACAAAAGACAAATCAGGGTTCTCATTACACCAGAACGTCTCCTTGTTTACTGATGATCTGTAGAGTGGTGGTGATGAATTTACTTGAGAATGGCGGACACGTTGGTGATCTTGTTGAAGAAGTCAAACTCCCTCTGGTAGAAGTCTTTGGCCGGACCCGACAGAGAACCTGTGATCTCCTCAACCATCTGCTCCAACAGCTCCCCGATGTCGGCTACGCAGATCAGATCAACGAGGCGGGAGGACACGCGATTACATCAGCTTCATTTGATTTAATTAGGCCTAATAAGGGTTTTCCCTTTAGGCGGACAATATAATTACACATTAATAGGAAAAGATATCACATTAGCTTAACACAGTGCAGCCAGAAATACACTGCTACATGGAACTAATATGATAGAAAACTGAAATTGCAACATGAACAACATGAAATTGCAATTTTAGATTTTAATAACAAATAAAATTAGTCAAATGTAAATGTAACACTAGTCAGAGAGACAGGGTTTAATTTCAAGGTCAGACAGCGTTAATAACAGGATTCGTACAGCTTATTCAGAGTAATTTTCAAGCACTTTCAAGGTACCTAACCAAAAATTTCCAGACTCTCGAAGCCTTTATCATCACATCTAATCTGTTACTGTAAGTGCAATTGCAAAAAATAAAGTTAACAGAATTCCTTTACACTCACAGCGATTAGTTTATATTGTCACTTTGTTTATTTTACCAGCTGTTCATATTAACTTTGATTGGATGTTTTGATCGTGACGATTTAATGCTTCCTAATTTCCAGAGTAAAGGATCAACAGAGGAACTTATCCAGCTGTGAATGACGAGTGAACACAAGAAAAGAACTTTCCTTTATTATGTTACAAAAAAATCAAGCATTTTTCAAGGAGTATACATAACATAACAGTTCAAATTAAGCATTTTCCAAACTTTCAAGACTTTGTACGAACTCTGTAATAAGTTTTGGAGAAGGCGTCTTCGTTTTAGTACATTCACTCACCAGGTTCCTGCAGGTATTTTTCTCAGGAAAAGGGCGTAAATAGTGGTGAGAATTCACAGGAAACTCTAAGATCTCAGTTCCCGGTATTCAACCGTAGTTCTGTCGTTAAATCAGGCGCTCTGTGATCAGTCTAACTAACGCCACTGCTGCTCACGCTCTATGTGAAGTCTCTACTCACGATCTTTGTGGTGTCCTTCCTCATCCATGAAGATGTTGGTTTTCATGTTCCAGATGAACTGGTGGGCGAGAAGCTGGGACTTCTGGGCCGCCCACAGGATGTACTCTCTCACATAACCCATCTGAGCAGGACAGAGGATCAGAGTTCGTTACTACTGCTCCACAAATGAAAATTAACCCTCTGAAAACGGACTTCCCGTGGGTAAGGCAGCTTTACTTATACAGCACATTTCAAACACAGAGGCGACACAAAGTGCTTTACGGGCGGCCCCGAACAGCTGTGGGAGCTCGTTGTTTGCATAACCCTGTTTAAATTGATCTAAAATAAAAAACATAGCTAGGGCGTTCATTCTTCTGTCTTTCGTGTCATCACGTTGTCATTACGTTATGTGCATTTCAAAACGTGGTGACAACATGCAGTGGCACTGTTTTAATTTATGGCACAAATTCAATACTTCTATCAATTATTATGGTTTATTGACTTATAACCTTTTAGTTTAGGTTGTGCAGATTTTAGGGATATGAAGCATTTGAAGATAATCCAGGAAATGACATCATAATAAGCAAAAATACCAATGTAGGTGCTGGGGAAATATTTCTACTGTGGAGCTCAAAGGGTTAAACCGTTATCAAAACAGTTGCCGATTAATTTCTGTCGACTAAAGCATGTCACTATTGACTGTCCCTCTTCCTGATTGGCTACGGATCCTTGAGCTGCGTTAAAGTAGCTAAATATGATGAACTTCTTATTCTATCGAAACAGAGAGATGTAAAAGCCAAACAATGTAGATCTAAAATCACAGTATGTACTCATTTTCTATCACCTTTGAGGATTGGATGAAGTCAGTGAAGGCAGAGTAGTTCATGTTTACCTTATCATAACGGAGCGCCTGAACAATCTGAGGAATGTAGAACAAGATGGCATCCTAAGAAGAGAGAAAAAAATATCAAATGTAAAGTTAAAGAGAGCTGTGATTTTCCTAAAGATCCTGTTCCTGCAGTTACAGCATAGAGGAACTCTGAGCTGAGTGTGTGACTTACTGGAGGAAAGGAGCGCAGCACCTTAACCCCGTACTGAGCGGTGAGAGGATGAGGAGGGTACATGCTGCTGAAGTAGGACAGACCAGTGGGCGGGTCTGCTGGAGCCCAGCACAGGATATGGCTCAGCTCAGGAGAGTCAGCATCAATAGTGTGCCACGTCACCAGGAACTAGGAAATATTAAAATGTACTCTCAAGCAAAAAAAAGACAAACTTCCAAAGCTCTAACTGAGCTAGACTAAGTGATCTCACCTTGACGGCCTCAGGTACGTCACTGACCGCTCCAGGGTCCAGTCTCACCAGCCGGGTCACTTCAGCAACAATGGCGTCATTTTTAAACCTGGAAACCAAGGAGTTAAAACATAAACAAGAAAATAGTCTACAGTCTGGAACAAATAGGAATTCCCTCTTTTTCAGTCTCCTTAAAAGTTTATTTTAAAGCAAAGACTAAACTGTGTAACCTTTGCTGAACAGTAGCCACCGAGAGCCGAAGTACAACTCTAACTTCCAGGTTCTGTTCCACAAGTAAGAAAACCTCATTCAAAATCGCACGCAAATTAGTAAAAGGTGAATAAAGCCAAATGGGAGCTATAGCTTTTGAATGCTAGCAAATTAATTGTTGTTTAAATGTTTGATGTTTGTTAAAATCAAAAAGGTTTCTACTCTAAAACAAGCGCTGTACTAGATACTCGTGTAATATGTTAGAATATGGAGAGTAAATCCTGGGAACATGTTTCATTTCATCAGAAAGACAGATGAAAGAAATGCTCAATGAGCCAAGAAGCTAGTGAAACAGTGGTTTGCTGGAGGTGAAGTCGGGACTTCCGCTTCCGTTTTCCACAAGCAGGAAACAACAAACATGTCACCCATTTGGGTAGGGTGGGTTTACTGCTTTACTTCTGTGCTAAAACACAGTGTAAACTGCAGCTCAAGTAGAGTCATCAACCTGACTCAGTAATGTCAGTTACAGAGCCATATCTATCTTAAGATTGTTAACATTGCAGTAGCTAACATTAGACACCATAAGCTACTGGCCATACTGTAATAGACCGAGTTATGCTGCAGCAGCCTGTGAGGGTTTGTTATTGCAATTAAATTCAGTTTTTCATTATAAAAAAGGGAGAAACACTAAGACATCACAGGCATTGGATTCTTATTTATTGCCCTTAATGGCAGCTTGCCATCATATATCACTTCCTTTTTAAATCAGTCCTATAGTCATTATTTGACTCACTTGAATGCGTCCTGTGTGCAAACACTAAATTTGGGAAAACTACTTTTAGTTTTTGTGCTGCACACGCTTAAACACTTAACACATATTTATACCTATAAGTCAATTTAAAACCATGATTACAAACTACTTCGCTCTTGAACTGTGTCTGTTTGTTTTCTCAATAATTGTTTTTAGTTTTAATTGTGCTGTCGACATCATTGAAAATGATGCCCTCAATGATTTACTGAGATTTAAATAAAGGTTGAATGAAAAAAAAGTTACATAGAGGTATTTCAGTCTGTTTTTTGGGGAAATGTATGACACAAACCTAGTTGGTAACTGCATAGCCAGGTAGGGTGCGATGCCCCAGGCCAGGTTGACGTTGTCCTTCCACTGTTTCTCAGTCAGACTGATGTATTTGGACCTCCAGTTGGCGATGCTGGTCTCCACTGACTGCTCCGTGGCGATGGCCAGTTCCTGAGTGGAAAGGGGGTTGTACCACGTCGTCAAGCGTTCGATCTCACTTGCCTGGAAAAGACGGGGGGGGCAAGGCGGGAAAAAGAGCGTGAAGAGTGGCTGATAATGAGCCGCAGGGTTAAAACCAGAAAATTACAATTCGTTATCGGCCCTCACCAGTAAGGCCAGCAACAGAGTCCTGCGTTTCATGTAGTATTTGTGAAGCTGCGTCCCTCTGTTGCTCTTCTTGGACATGCCTAGGAGGAGAGGATGTTTGTGTCAGTTCAACTTCTCAGGCTTTTTTGAAGTATAAAATATATAAACTTTGCCAGTGTAACATATTTTGATCATCTTGAAAAGGTGAGAATGCTAATATAACAAGACTGAGGTTAGGAAACTGAAAACTCGGTGTACTACTGTCTGTACTGAGAAAGGCCTCTTTTCTCTGTAATATTGTCCACAGGCTGAACGTAAGCGGTACCCGATTTCTTGGATGCGGTGGACATGCCACTGGACAGCGGGTAGGTGTTGATCCATCCTTGGCCGCTCTGCTGGGAGCGAGAGCTGGAGTCCATGTTGCTCCTGAGGTCGGCAGCGTTCATCACCGACAGGCTGTTCAAGGACGGGTCCTGGTTATCTGTTTGCATACAAACAGATTTAGTATGGCCAAGACACAAGCACATACGAACTGTAACTTTACTCTCTATTATCCAAAACAAAAAGGTGCTTTTTTCACATAGCAAATTTGAACAAGAGAAGTCACAAATCTAAGTTTCTTAGACACATAGAAATACAATACGATACAATATGGTCGATGATGAGGGAGTTTCTGAAGAGCGACATGTATCAGTTAGTCCTCTGCTGTTGTGATGGTCATGCATTTGAAAGCAGGGAAATCTAGCGGGATTTACATGTAAGTAGAAGTTGCCTTGAACCACTGATACTGGGTCAGATATTATTTTGGTCTTGTTAATGCGCGGGGGAGGCTGTATGTAGATAAATCTGGATCCAGGATCAGCTGTTAGAGGACTCGTCTACCTGAAGCGCTTCGATGTGTATGAGAATGAGTCTTTTCTCGGGGTTGTTGGGAATGAAGAGGAGAGGATTTTCTGGGGTGGAAGAAAAAACATTTGAAATTTGTCTTTTGATACCACGTTGATCAATCAAGGAGAGGGGCAGATGGGTGGGCTGACATGATGAATAATCATGCATAACGCAGCTGACAAATTTGCGCTTTTCCTCACAGCTGCTAAACATTAAGAATGAAAAACAGATAGATTGTTAAAGTATAAGACGTAAGATACTGAAAAGTAGGAGAAAGAGGAAGAGTAGGGTGTAGGAGCGAGAAAATAAGAAGGACCAAGAGAAGAACGTTGAGAATAAAAGCTATAAAAACATAAAAAGTTAGATAGATACCAGGATCTATCAGCAGCATAGTGAGGACAAGCAGCGTCAAATTTGCCACGCGTAAAAGCATGCCCCTGCTGCAGTGCAGTCTGAGCTCCACCGCTTTAGGCTTACTTAAAATAGATATCGGAGAAGTGCTGGACACGATAAGCGATCCAAATATCCCGGCAGAGAGCGTGCTCGGGGCTGGGGTAGTACCAAGCTCACCAGGTGGGACCAGGTGGCACGCTGCCAGGTACTTCTTGTCGGACAGGATGCTGGCGTAGAAACGGACGATGATGCTGATGTCCTCGCGGAGGTGTTTGTCACCTTGGGTGGGAAACTTTGGAGCCACGCTGGAGAGACAGACAATAGAGAGTTGAGTTAGTTAGCAATAACCTTTTCTAAAATCATGTTTTGATTTGTTTTTTTATTATGTGTTTTCAGTGTTTTTGCAATTCAGTTATTCTTTGAGTCAATAAATGTTTGAACTGAAACAAGGTGAAGAGTCCACAATCATGCTAGCTGCTCTGTGAGGCTGTACTCAGGCACAGCTGGGATTTGAGCTAAATGTTAACATCAGCATGCTAACATGCTCCCAATGACAATGCTAACATATTGATGTTAAGCAGGAATAATGTTAACCACGTTCACCATCTAAGTTTAGCATGGTAGCATGCTAACATTTGCTAATTAGCATTACTTTGAGTTTTGGACAAAACAAACATTATGACGACGTCACCTTTGGCTCTTAGAAACAGTTTTTTCCCCCACTATTTTCTGACGTTTTTATAGACTAAATTATCTACCAGTTAATTGAAAAATATTACACAGATTAATTAATCGACTGCATGAAAATGTTTGTTGCACCTCTAGATGAGACTGCGTGCACAGGGTGTGTGTGGCTACCTGAAGTAATCAAAGGCTGTAGAATAGATCTTCTCTCGGAGCACATTTCGTACAGTGGCATTGGTGAGGACGTCAGAGTGGAGCAGAGCCAGACCCAGAGTCAGCAGCCTGAAGCACGGAGAAATATGATCACCACAAACACACATCTGCCTCTCAAAATTCTGCACTTTTTATTCCCCAAACTGCATCTTTAAACCAATTTCCTTAAAACCCAAGTGTGTGTGTGTGTTTATGTACCTGAAACGAGGTCCAATGGCAGCTACATGGCGGTTGAGGCTACTCTTAGCCCCACCGACGTTGAGGGAGAGCGAGCGTTGTAGCAAACTCCCGAAGATCTCCACTTGATCTGCGCTGGAATACTTAGCGATCTCAAACCTCTGGACTAGAAACTAGAGGAAAAGAGGCAGACATAAGAAGCAATAAGTGGAGGGGGAGAAGATTAATTAGTAATAACCCAAGCAGAATGTCTTTTGTCTGACCTCAATCCAAATCTGGTGAGGGGTAACATCAGGGGGGCAGGGCATTGGCTGACTTTCCTCTGATGCAGCCAGAGGATCAGCCTCCACCTGAGCGTCTGAGAACAAGCCCATCTTAAGCTCCACGGTCATCTGCCACGCTCCCGCCATCTCTCGCATAAACTAGGCCAGAGAGGGGAGATCGATAGTGTGTACACGCAATACAAATGCACTCACAAGACAAGGACACAAAAGCTAAAATGATAAAAAACATGTACCGGTACTTCCACTCCAACACGAGCTGCCAGCAGCCACTCCCAGCAAGCGATAGCCGTTTCCATGCCGTGCGCTGTAAACATCTTGAGGGGAGACCAGCAGAGGTGGTGCAGGAGCTGAGGGTCACAGTCTGGAGAGCAGCCGAGAGAAAACACACAAAAAGAAAAGTCAGAAAACAAACACAGAGCCCTGCATTCGGTATAAAACATAATCACGAGTGTTGACAGCAAAAACGAGCACAGACAAAAAGTGAAACCTTTGGTGCTGATGAGCAGGGCGGCCAGTTTGAACATGGCCTCAGTGAAGGCCTCGGGCTGTGCAGAGTCCAGAGCCTCCCCCATCTGCTTGATCATCAGCCGGCCCAGATCGGACTGTCCTCGAATTGCCTGGGCAAAGTGGATCATACCTGATACCTACACACAAAAGAGAAAAGATGTGAGCAGGAGAAGCGCAGTATGAAAGTATTTTATCTATTAAGCAGAGTTCATGTCCTCAGGATCCGGCTGCATCTCAAGGTTCAAATGTGCACCGGAAAACTTTCTGTTCCTCAGCAGCCACATTTCTAATGTAACTTAAGATTGTTTTGCTGACATTTTCCGTGTTTACAAGCATATAAAACACACGTTTGCAGCTCATTCAGATGTGGTAACAGATGCTATGGGGCGGCTGTGGCTGAGGAGGTAGAGCAGGTTGTCCATCAATCCCCGGCTCCTCCTGTCCACATGTCGAAGTGTCCTTGGGCAAGACACTGAACCCTACGTCTCTCCCGATGGAGGCCAGCACCTTGCATGGCAGCTCCGTCGCCATCGGTGTGTGAATGAGACCAATCTGTAAAAGCGCTTTGGGAACTGTTAAGATTCCCAAAGCATGTTACCATGTGGCTGCACTTTAAGAGAACAACATTTTGTTGCTTCTGTGATGACTCATTTTAAATGTCAATATAACCGTTCACACAGAACAGCTGTTGGCATTAATCTGTTCACTTTGTCAAACGACGTTACGATCATAAAATAATGACTTTATCAGCACAGCAGCTTGGATTCACAGGGAGGCTTTATCAGCCACGATCAAATCACTATTTCATGCTGTACTCGATCCGTTGTCTGGTAACATAAACTGAAAAATATAATAAAGAACATTGTGAATTTGGCTGTATGAAGACACAGTACAGGTGATAACACAGCGCAAAGGAGCAGCCAGATTCTGTGGACATGGGTCATAATAATTGGTATGATTTGGTGGTTTTACCTCTCCAGCGTATCTGTTCCTGAGGTTGAGGGAGGCCATGAAGTTAGAGTAGTCCTTCTTCACACAGGCTGGCCTCTCAGTCAGCTGAGTGGACTACAGGTGACAGCACATGAATTAAGAACATTAATTGTAATCGATCATGAAGAAAGAATGTAAAATATCTGAAACACAGACCACTTTATTAAGCTCCTTTTCAGACATGGAATACAAAACATTGCTGTCTCCATCTATCTGTTAAAGTGAAGGCTTTTTGTCATTCACACATACTGTAGGTGTCTGTTATGTTATGTGTTATATTCAGCCATGACAGGACATTTACGGAAAGAGCCACAATGTTTGTGCGATATTTGGCAGCTGGAGTGCGAGAGGGAGCAGCGTCGCCGCTCATCTCCAGTGGTGAGTTGGAAAGTAATGATATGAAGCTGTTTTTTGTTCTCTCACAGGCTGCAACAGTGACGTACTTCTTGTATTTCGCTGTTGAAGCCTTAAATTAATAAACATTGTGATCGCAAGGGACGCTCGCTCCACTTCTGTCTAATAAATCATCTACTAATCTTCTCATCAAGTCTCTCACTGACAGAAAATTCTGCAGCCTATTTTATAATATTGTACAGTGCACAAGACGTTAAGATAGGACTCTAATTTAATTCCTATTTGCTGTATGTAAAGCGTTCTTCTGAACAGCCATACTTTCATCATACAGTTGAAGCAGGGTTGAAAATCAGAAATATATGACGGGAATGCTGCTCTAATTATTATTGTGGCTGTATGAGTTTTGCCCCAGTTGCACTACAAGGGGAAAAAATTATTTGTACAGACTAATCTCTCCTCAACAACGTAAAATCGGCTCATTCACAGCGTTACACAGTGTATTAAAATGATTTTATTCTCTTTAAGCACTGGAGATTATACATTTATTACAGTGACCTTAATCAGACGGAACAAAATGTGTGTTTCATTTCTCCCTGCGCATATTTAACCTTTATGGTAATCTCACAGTATTTAAGTCCAAACTAGTACGACTGCTGTCGTGACTTTAACGTAAAAGTAACTCGGACGTTTATTCAGACATGAGGCCACAAATTTAAGTAACAAATGCATTTCTGAAAGGGGCTTTACATACATTCTTCTCTTACTCTAAGTATTCTGGATGTATATCACAACTTTTTGGGCAAATTAATCTAAAATTATAATCTCTGCAGACAGTCATAAATGAAGAAACAGTGAATTAAGCAGCTATAGTATGTGGTGTCCCACAAGGCTCGGTTCTTGAGCCGCTTCTCTTCCTGACATAAACCAATGATCTGGCAGCACCATCGCAAACAAATACAACTATTAATAAGCAAAAGCATTTTTAAAAAGTCAGTTTGTGGCCTACCCCCAGCGTGGTGCTCTGTCGGTTGTATCCGGCGAAGTGCAGGATGCTTTCTGTGGCCATGGCCAGGCCTGTGTGCTGGGAGAGACCCGACACCCAGTTCTGGTGTTTGTTCAGATACTCCTGAAAAAGACCACACGAAAAAAACATGTAAACTTTATTTATTATGTGTGCTCTTCATGTGGAGGTTCTGGATTTTACAGGACTCAGTGTTTTATAATAAATGTTACCTGGAGGTGTGATTTGGTGACAGATGGCGCCCACTTCATAGCCTCTTTAAGGATCTCCCCACACCGTGCAGCAAAATCCTTCACTATGCTCTACAATTTAAAATACGATATGTCTTGTACATGTGACGTGTTTAAAACAGGCACTTTTCTTTCACAGTCTTTGATCATTTGAGATAAATCTAACATACAGATGGAGAAAAATGAGTAAAGACAGTGTACAGTGGTGAGTACTGAATAAGAGAACTGAAGAATAACATTACCTCTCTGGCTTCGTATGTATCTGGGACGGTGATTCTGTATGGCGTGTCTGGGATGTCGTAATACGGTTGGTCTTTATGAATGTCCTGCAATACAGCACAAACGTCATTAATGACATGGTACACGTAAGACAGACTGAAAGACAGATGCTGCACTGATGTTTAGTCCACTTCTTTCATCGCTTACTGCACTGAGTGAGAGGGAAAGCGTCTGCAGGATGTCTAACATGGTCCTCAGCACACGGCCGCTCCATAACAAGTGGGGGAACCTGAGGAGGAGAGAAAACGCTGCGCATGAACCTGCATTTTAAAAGAGTCAGTGCAGTATCCTGAGTACATGAGCTTGTGTATCAGTGCACTCTCACGTTTCAGCCAGGCCAGACAAATATTTGTCAGCCACTCTGCGGATCCTCTTGTGGATGTGGTTGAAGTTGACCAAGAGGAACTGAGCGTGGCGCTCTAGCTCCTCCTCATGGGCTTTGGTTTTTGCCTGAAAATATAACATTTTATTAAGATTTCATTACCAATGAATCTGCAGATTATTTTCTCAATTAATCAATGAAATGTTTTAAAGTGGCGCAAAATGCCCATCTCAATTCCCTAAAGTCCACGGTGATATCATCAAATGTCTTTCGAACAACGGTCCAAAGTTCAGTTTACAATGATATGAAACAGAGAGAAGCAGCAAATCCTCACATCTGAAGCTAGAACCACAGGATGTTTGGTGTTTTTGCTAGAAGACATTATTAAACGACTGATGGATTATCAAAATAGTTGATTCATCAACTCTAATTAAGATGATAGTGGTATTTACTAAACCTGCTGCTAATAGTTTTGCTTCACTGTTATTTTTATATTTAACAGGTATTTACTCAGACTACAGCCGCAGTTCATCTGATTTACAAAACGTTCAGATAAATAAGATCTGAGCATGCCGGGAAAGCAATGGAGTGTAAAAGAAAGTGTTTTCTACTGTTGAATATTATTGAAGAGAAGACACTTTTGGAACTGCAAGAGTATATTGATCCCAGAGGAAGGCTATGCGAGGAAATATTATAAATAGCCTAAAAAGAGGAAATATCAGTGTTGCTCTTTTGTATTGTGGGGCAGAATGAAGAGCTACTGTAAAGTAACTTTATAAGGCATGTTTTAATTTGCTGCAATATTCTTTACTGCTGTAGTGTTTTTATTTTCCAAACTATTACAACTTTATCACCGTTTCTCTCTCTGACTGTTTGGACCTGGCTACTCTGTCACCCTGTGCATGTGTGATAAAACACTGCTGCAGATGTTACACCTGCTTTTCCCAGGCGTCACATTTTAGACACAGTTTCTGTTGCTGCAGTGATCAGTCAGCAGTGATAAATTGGGTGCAGCAGCTATTTGTAGTAATTTTCATTCCCTCCTCCTATATTTTTTCTATTTTCTTCTGTGTTACTGGCACAAAACCTTGGTGCAGTCCTTTAGTAAATAAGGACAAATGTAATTCAACTGTATAGTGCTTAAAAAAAGAGCCTCAGTTCCTGAGAAAATATCCCCGACTGTGTGATGAAACAGAGGGTCAGAGTCAAAATACACTAAAGAGGATATAAGTTCTTCTTAAGTGAAAACATGTCTCTTACTTTTTCAGCCATCATTTGCAGGAAGACCTCAAAAACCTTGTCGCTAACAGCAATCACACACTGCATCATGCCTGCAAAGAATATATTAAATATTAATTCATATAATAAACAAGTCACAGCACATGTTTTTTATAAAGTTTTATGTCTTTTTTCCCTTCTGCTTACCAGATTTATCCTTCTGTATCGCTCGGTCTTCAAAGTATCGAAACATGACCTGAAAGCGGTCAGAGTCCAGAGAGTGCAGCATCCTAGCAGATGATGAGAAAATATTATAATAAAATAAGAATTTTATATATTTATATAT
>LKNJ01002914.1:6699-52627 GCA_002120245.1 Maccullochella peelii | reverse complement strand
TCTGGATCTGTGGTTGCAGATGTAAATATAAACAGTCGGTCAAGACCTGCTCTATATGAAAAAGTGACCTGAGATAACTTTGTTATGATATGGCGCTATATAAATAAAACTGAACTTAATTGAATCAATAGAAACAGGATCAGATGTACCGGGATCAGAAGTATAGGGATCAGGTGTATCAGGATCAGAAGTATCAGAATCAGGTGTACCAGGATCAGATGTATCAGGATCAGATGTATCAGGATCAGATGTAATAACATGATATTTATTAGATGGTTCCTGACAGTACGGTGTGTAACTGTCTGTATGTGACTCCTCTGTTCCAGCAGATGACCCAGTGATGCAGATCAGAGCTGAAGTCTGATTTAATATTTCATGTCATGCTGGATAATTCATGCACACACACACACATGTATGTGCACACACGCCCGAGCCTGTGCACTCTCATGTGCACGTCTAACAAGCTCCGTTGACTCCCAGCTGCTGAAAAATTCAACATTAGCATCAAAGTTTAACGAGGATTTTCTCTCTCTGTCTTAATGAATCTTAGTCCATTTGTTCACATTTAAATAACCAACGAGGCCGCGCAATTAGCATAACACACACACACACACACAGCTTAAAGTTGTTTTCTGAGTGCAGTGTGTTACAGAACATGTGTCGTCTATTTTCTGCAACACATACTCTCTGTCCAATCACATAAAAACATGCTGAGCGTGTTTTTGTTCTGTAAAGTGTGTGTGTGTGTACGTGTGTGCATGTGATGGTTTATTAATGTGTGTCAGAGTGGTTTGAAACAGGAAACCTCTCATCTCTGTTTCGCTGCAGGCTGAATGCTGTCCGACCCATAAACCCTCTGCTCTGCTTGTGTGTGTGTGTGTGTGTGTGTGTGTCGGCAGGTTTCAGGTCTGAACCTCTGACAATGTTGGTCCAACATCACTCAGCTAAAGAGATATTCAAATAGAACAGTGGCAGAAAATCACTGAGCTAAATATAAAAATTAACTGTATTAAAACTCCCAAACTGTCCAGTAAGATTCTGCTGTGCATCAGGTAACAGCTGTATCTGTAGTGTAACAGCTGTATCTGTAGTGTAACAGTTGTGTGAGTTTTATTAGTACATTCACAGGTGGATTCACAAAGAATGGATCGCAGCCGCTGATAGCTCTCTGCTCTGTCTCAAGGTCCGACTCACAAAATATATTGACTAATGATGTCAGAAAAGAAAATAATAAAAACAAATAAATCTGAACTAAAACTCAAAACTGTAAATATTTATATATATATATACAACGATAGTGTGTATTTTACTGTTAAGATTTGCAGATTTTGAATGCAGGACTCACAGTACACATAGTCCTCAGCAGTAATGTATGCAGTCGCCTGCAGCTGTCTGCTGACTGTTTAACATCGTGACCTCAGCTGCTTAATACTTTAGGTGCGCTTGATTTCTCTGTGAACATCGCCTGCTCAGTTATTCAGATGATTTTTGGATCCATTTCTCTGCTTAACTTCGTGTCCAAACAGACTGTTGCCGAAACACACCAGAGTTCAGCTGCTTAATGGACTGAAGTCAGTGTGAAACTCTGCAGCTTTAAACGGTTAGTGAAGCCACTTAAGGAGGAAGTGTTCCAGGATCACTCCTGCTTAATATTTAACCCACTAAGTGGTTTTTAAGGCGGACTAGGTGAGCAGCAGTGGCTGTTTTTAAAGGTGTTTTAATAACTAACGCCATTATAGACGGCTGAATTAAACATGGCTGCAGAACAGAACAGCACATGGAAGAGAAGAAGAAAACAGAGCATGAGTCATCACCTGCAGCCAATCAGCAGCGAGGGTGCTTCACCTGAGAGCTCTGATTGGACCAGAGACACGACTGTCTCTAAAGTTGTCCTCCTTTAGATTTAACTTCAGGGTGTTTCCAGAAACTTTCACAATACATCGCCATGGTAACAGACATTACTGAGCGATTTCCCACAATCCAACAGGAGTACAGTTACCAAAACACTTCCTGTTTGGACGAGTCAACCTGATGACGTCACTGACCTGTAGAGGGCATCAGCAGACCTGTGTCTTCACAGCAATCCCAGGACATGTTGGCTTTAAAAGGTCTCGATTTAAATTTACTCTGTATTTATTATCTTTCTCACTTATTGTGAAGTTCTGTAAACTGTGATATAAATAATTACTTCTGTCTAGTTTTTATCATCCATGTAGAGAGCGTCTCCGTCGTCCTTGACCTGTCATGTCTCTCCTCGGGAAGCAGGATGTAAATTAACGAGCAGCTAATTAATCTTAATTAGTGAGGAGGAGACTCTGTCTGTGTGTCAGCGGACAGCTGGACTCTCTGCTGCTGCCTTGCTCCAGGGCACTGCTGCTGTTTCAGGGATTAAACCTGTGACCTTCAGCTGCAGCACCTGCAAACTAAACGCTGTATTTTGTTCTAAAAATCACATTTTATTTGTATTTAACATCATCTCATACAAAGTGCTTCAACTGTCTGGCTGTTTTCTGATCAGGTTCAGGTTGAGGTGCTGGTTCTGGTTGAGGTGCTGGTTCAGGTTGAGGTGCTGGTCCTGGTTGAGGTGCTGGTTCAGGTTGAGATGGTGGTTCTGGTTGAGGTGTTGGTTCAAGTTGAGATGGTGGTTCTGGTTGAGGTGTTGGTTCAGGATTTAACAGGTAAGTTTAGCTTTCGGTCCAGCGGATTTTTCTCTCTGCACAGCCACAGTTTGATTTCTAGCTACGATACTTCAGAAGACCTGGACCGCCTGCTCCACACTGATAACTCGGGGAAACAGTTCTCCCTGGACTCCGTCTGTCGAGGTTTCCTGTTGAAAACGGAGCTTTTAAATATTAAAATTAACAGATGAAACTTCAACAAACTTCTGAAGCTGTTTGATCGACATCTGGAAACCGACCAATCACAAGCCGACCTGAGGAAATGAAGGAGGATCAACCACAATATGCACACACACACACACACACACACACACACACTCACACTTACACACACACACACACACACTCACACTTACACACACTCTCACACACACACACACACACACACAGTGCACGATGATTGACAGAGCTAATTAACAGCAGTGTATGTAGATCAGCCTTCAGAAGCTGATTCCCTGTCCAACACACACACACACACACACATTTAAATAACATTAAGCCTGACCGCAGACTCAGCATCTCACGGACCTGGAATAACAGTTGTGATGATGACGATGACGATGATGATGTCGAGTCTGACAATGATGATGATTGATTGTGTTTCCGTGGCGACCGGAGTGCAGTGCGGTGACGGCCTGTCGCTGCAGCCGCAGACACCAACATGACGATTAATTTAGGTTTAATTACCTGAGGTGACGACTGACGGACGGCTCGTTAACAGAGACCTGAGCACTGGTCTGTCTGTCTGTCTGCCTGTCTGTCTGACTGTCTGTCTGTCATCCATTGACAGACGTGTCCACACCTGCAGTCTGATCCTGGTTGTAGGTGGAAACAGCCTCCATCACTGTTAACCTGTTTATAAGACTCTGGTGGCTGTAAAGTTTTTTGTTTTTTTTTTGTTTTTTTTTTAACAATAAATCTGTGCAGCAGATCCTGTAGAACCCGTTATATGTTGAAAATAAAGTAATCAAATGTCAGGAAAATAAAAGTTCAAAACTTCTTCAGATAATCTGAGTCCAGTTTGAAGCTAACAGTTAACATCATCTTCCGAAACAACACCTGAACCCTTCACATGATGATGAACTGTTTCATATTTTCCTGACTGGACCTGGTTTCTCTCTGTAACTGTATTTTATTTATATTTTTATTTTTCCTGTCTGCTGGTGGAAACCTCCCTGTGCAGCCGGAGCTGCATGTGCACTGACATTTGTGAGCATCAGGACTCTGACTGTGTTCAAAGCTGCGGCGAGTCGATCGTCGCACCAACACAACGTCTTTGTGGGCAGCAGCTGAGCTTCTCTTTTGTTCCCCCACAGCTGGATCCAGATCTGCCTCAGCCTCCCTGACATTTAACAGGTCAGAGGTCAGAGAGAAGAGGTTTAAAGTCTCTAATCTGAATAAACAAGTTACATCAGTCAAATGATGTAAAGGACTGAGTGTGTGTGTGTGTGTGTGTGTGTGTGTGTGTGTGTGTGTGTGTGTGTGTGTAGTTGTATTCATCACGTTCTGGGGACACTCACCTGTTTCCTCACCCACCTTGTGGGGACTCTTGTTCTCTGTGTGTTTTTGCAGCTCGTTCTTCTTCTTTGATTTTTATTCTGGTAGCAGGTGGTGATGCTCTTCCCTTCACACAAACCCTCAGTTAAACCAACAACAGTGTTGTGTTTGTGTATGCTAGCTCATTAGCATCATGGATTCACATTTAATTGGTTTACTGTATGAGCTCGTTAGCTGTGAGGGCCTTAACGAGGACCTGGCCTTGAGACTAACAGGCTGAATGTCACACTAATGATTTAATTACTTAGCGATAGAGGCAGCACCAATATCAGCTCGTTAGCATCAAAGTGTCTTAACGAGCCGCTGAGTGTGTTTACAGGAACAGTTTTAACTCTAATTGTTTAATTGTATGTTTTGAGTGTGTAAATGATCTCTGGGCTGTTAGTTGCTCGTTAGGGTGTTAACGAGCCTCCACGCCTGTTTGATTACTATAAACGGAACAGAAACACTCTGCTGGCCAGTGTCTGACCAGTTTATGACCAGAGACAAATGATGAAGAGCAGCTGTGGATCGGGGGGAGGGGGTTGATCCCTCAGTATCCTTAAAGACCAAACCTCCCCGACTGAGTGGCTCTCTGTGGTTTCTGGGTCCTGACGTCAGCTGGAGGTCCAGACATGGTCTACAGGCTCCGGCCAGTTCGCATTCAGAGATGGAAGATTCTGGTTTTGTGCTCTTTTCTGTTCATCATCGCCATCTTCAGCTGAAAGTTGTGTTGATGAAACACGAGATGGAGGATGTGGGTGGATAAGTTGTTCTGGGTCCTGGATGGATTTTAGTTAAAGTTTTACTTTAAACTTTTCTGTCAAAGAGGAGCAACACTTGGTGCCTATAGATGTGTGTGTTATTATTATTATTTGTTTTATCTCTTTGTTTATGTGTCTTCTGTCAGGTTTTGTAATAAATGTGATGCATGAAATGTTTCCGTGTCTGTCCGATCCAATGAAGAAGCTGGACCTGGACCTGGACCACCATCGCGTCCATCAGTGATGCTGGAGGTTCTGGAGGTTTTTATTAGACCGGTGGAGTGTTGTATCCTACAGACTCTGACTGCAGATGATCAATCTCCACAAACAGAATAAATCTCACATGTTTCTGTTGTCTTTTCACTCAAGCAGAGCGTCTCTCTCTCTCTGTCTGCCTGTCTGTCTGCCTGTCTATCTGCCTCTCTGCCTGTCTCTCTGTCTGTCTCTCTGTCTGTCTGCCTCTCTGTCTGTCTCTCTGTCTGTCTGTCTCTCTCTCTCTTCACCTCTTTAATTGACTCCCTCTCATCCCTTCTTCCTCTCTCTTCATCTGTTTTTCTGTCTGTCTGTCTGTCTGCCTGTCTGTATGTCTGTCTGTCTCTCTTCATCTGTCTGTCTGTCTGTAGCTGCAGGGCTCTCTCAGCAGCGTTGTTTCTCTCTGCAGCTGATTGGCTGCTGAATTACAGAGGGAATCACTGTGATTGGCAGCTGAGAGCTCAGAGTAACAGCTTGGCAGGAAGAACACAAGACTACTAATTACTGTGGAGTGTGTGTGCGCGTGTGTGTGTGTGTGTATGTGTGTGTGTGTGCGTGTGTGTGTGTGTCGTTAGATGATGTGACGATCATGTCGTTCCCAGCGGTCATCAGAGAAGATTAGCTGCCATCGCCGGGGGAAACACACACACACACACACACACACACACACACACTCGTCATGTTTTAAAGTGTTTCTGACACTTTATTTTCTTCTTCTCTTTGTCTTCAGGGGTGGACAAAATAATAGAAACAGCCGCTGTGTTCACATGGAGACTTTTTGTTCCATTAAAACCAGAATCATTTCAATCTGGATCCAAATGTCTCATGTAAACATCTTTTAATGTAAACTGATTGTGTGTGTGTGTGGGTGTGTGGGTGTGTGTGTGAGTGTGAGTGTGTGTGTGTGTGTGTGTGTGTGTGTGTGAGTGTGTGTGCAGCTCATTCATTAATCAAACTGCTTGTGTGTAACATGTCTCATTAATTAACTGGAGCAGCAGGTAATTAGGTCAGAGGGCACAGTGAGGTCACGGTGAGGTCACAGCAGCAGTGTTAACGTGTTCTGTGTTGACATCAGTGTTGATCATGTTCAGATAAACCATCAATCAATCAATCAGTTATCACGTCTCGTCACATGAGAACCAACATTAGCTGCTGTAACATAAACAAACGGTTTGATGCTCTGATTTGTTCTGAATAAATATAAGAAATACTGAAACATATAAACTTGTGTTTCCATGCTTTCCTTTGCCTGAATGTGTTTCTGCACAGGAACCAGGTTCTTTGGGACCTGATGCGTAGCAAGGTTCTGGATCTTCTGCAGGTCATTCAGGACTTCAGGATGGACCATAAAGAAGTCTGCTGCAGGACTCTGGATGTGACGAAGACCTGGATCAGATCTCAGATCTGATCTCTGACTTCACTTCTCTCAGAGCTGAATGAAAGTTCAGAAACACATTTTTAGTTTTTGACTTTTTTTAATGATGAAAAAAGTGGAATTCCCCTTTAAGACTTTTCCCTGGAGGACAAAGAGCGGCTTCAATCACACACTGGTCATCTGTGTGTGTGTGTGTGTGTGTGTGTGTGTGTGTGTGTGACCTGTTTGCTGCAGATTTACACCACCAGTGATCTGGTGTTTAATGATGGAGACTGTAAATTAAAATGGAAGGTGGAAGTCTTCTTCTGTGGTACGTCAGTTATTGAACCGACGACTACGACGCAGGACTCGTCTTTCACCACACAAAGTAAATCCTGAACTCTACAATAAAACTCTGATTAATTTCATTCAACAGAGGGTAAATAGTGTCTTTGACATCGAGCAGAGAGTAACAGCCGTCATCCTGAGAGGCAGTCTGGAAAAGAAAGAACAGACAAAAACGAGACCAGATCCATAAACCTGTGCAGGTTCAGGACTAAACCTCCGTGTCCACAAGTACGTGTTCTCTTCATCAGATGGATAAAGCTGTGTGTATTCATGGTTCTGCTCAATCTGTCATTGTGGATCAGGGACAGAAATGGCTGTCTGCTTCACCAGTTCGGTAACAGGGAGCTGCAGGACCTGGACCGATGGGATGCTCACCTCCTTCTGGGAGGAGCTGGTGGGCTCACTGGAAGGGGGACAGGCTACTTCCCACCTGGGGAGTGTTGTGGTCATATTCACCCTTCAGAGACTGTTTGCTCCAGGACGAGGAGTTCTGGGAGACGAGGCACCGGACGAAGCTTTCTGTCTCCTGGTTGAGTCCTTCCATGTGACCGTTGGACTGGAGATTTAACCCCGAGGAGAGTTTAGGAAAAGGGATGAAGTGGGCTAACTTGGAGAATCTCTCCACAACAGTCAGTTCAGTGGTTTTACCCTTTGACGGGGGCAAACCAGTGATGAAGTCCAGGGAGATGTGGGACCAGGGGAGGTGAGGGACCTGGAGTGGCTGCAGCAGGCCAGCTGGAGTGTGTTGGGGAGTCTTATGTTGAGGACGTAACAGACAGTGATGAACTCTTGGATGCAGCCTTCATACAGGCCACCGCTGTCTGATGCGGTGGATGCCCGGATGGCAGGTAAGCCAGGAATAATGACCCCAGTGGAGGACCTGAGGGCGGAGGGAAACTGGGACAAACAATCATTTAGGTGGGCAGCCATCTGGGAGGAGTCAGTAAAGCTTTATCTGTTCCTCAATAAAGGATCTCTTCAGGCTCCCTGGGTCGAACTGGTGGAAGAGGGCATCCAGTTCAGCATTCTGCAGAGACCAGTAGAAGTCAGTTCTGTTTGAACAAGGCAGACTTTAAACAAGCTCCACTCCAGATGAGCTGCCTGGCCACAGGTAACCAAGAGCTACAGGGGGAGTTCAACAGATGAAAAACTCTTTTGGGTACAACCGCCCTCTACAGGGGCTCAGGACCCAGACCCAGCTGCTCAGCCAACATCACACATTGTCCATGAGGTTTTTGTCAGCTCTTTTGTCAGAATCGATGAACACAGAGACAGAGAGAGACCGGTCTGGGCTTGTAGAAGGACTCGAGAAGGAACCAAGGTCGTGGATTTGGCACACCAGCACTATGTTGATATCTAAAAGTTCTACTTTTGTGCTTCTGATTAGAAACCTTCTTGTCAGACTGTCTGTCACTTTCAATCTGTCAGTTTGTCCTAAAGGTCGACAGCAGCAGATGACAGGAATATAAAACCACATTATACGCGCGCGCGCGCGCGTGTGTGTGTGGGCATTAGCGGCACCCTAAAGACATTAATGAGGTCCATAAAAGGAAAAAATGAAAGTTTTAATGTGAGGTGGTCATCACACAGCTGCTGTGTGTGTGTGTGTGTGTGTGTGCGTGCGTGTGTGCGTGTGGGGTGTGTCCGGAGGCTGGTCAGTTTGTCTCGTTAATGACCCCTCCCACCTTAACGAGCTAATAATGAGAGCTCGTTAAGACAGACAGACAGACGGCGCTCAGCCAATAAAACACAGTTAGTCTCTCTCTGTAACGATCACACCTGCTGAAACCACGGCAACCAGTCTGGGCAGGTGGGGGGTTCAGCTGTCAATCATATTTCATGTTTAATCAGTGCTGATTAAAACTGGAAAACGTGGAAACACTCAAAGACTTCCTCCGAGTCTGTTATCGTCTGTGTGGTCAGACTCTGTTAAACTGTTGTTGCAGGTTAATACACCTTCAGCTCTGATCTAGAACACAGGGTAAACTGTTGACCTGTGGTCACACCTGACAGCCAATCAGAGAGCAGGATTCTCTGTATCAAGGTATCATTTAGTTTAGGTTAGTTTAGTTTTACTTTTCAAAAGTCACAGAGGGGGCTCCAGGGGTTTTTGAGGGTCTGTCTCAGGGGTCATTTGGACGTACCAGAGATCTTTAAGGAGGTCCACAGCGTTCTTGACTAGGTACTAGAGATCATTGAGGAGTTTTCAGAAGTCTTTGAAGAGGTCCCAGGGGTCCTTCAAATAGGCCTTGAGGAGGTTCCATTTGTTCTTGAGGGGTTTCCAGAGGTCCTTTTAAAGGTTCCAAGGGTGCTTGAGGAGCATTTGAACCTTAGGTACCAGAGGTCCTTGAGTTTCGGGGGGGGTCCAGGTCTGAAAGAAAGAACGAAAATTGAAAGAAAAGAAAATCTAAAAACATTTTATAAAATATACAAATTGAAATCTCTGAACTAAAATGAAAATAAAACGTAATCTAAACTAAAATAATATTTATGAATGAAAACATCTATAAACTAAATAAAGTTAATAAAACCAGATGTACCCTCTAATAAATGTGATATATAATAAGATGTGAGGAGGAAGTTCCCGTTTTATCTCCATTATGAGATGAACAGAAGAAACGTCTCGTCGCTGGAATCAAAGAAGAAGAGATGAATAAAAGATTAAAGTGAAGGTGTGTTAACGACCATGGCGGTGTTAAAATTTAAACATTTACCATCATTATTATTATTATTATTCGTGGACATAATGTGATCAGAAATGTAATCCCACACTCATTAATTGTCGTTCCCGTGGTAACCATTGACACTGTCTCCATTCGAAGAAGAAGAAGAGATATAATGGGAGGCTTCAAGTTATAACGACGGTTGAATAATAAATAAATACAGTTCAGTGACAGACTTTATTTTATCCAGAACCAGAAGCACAGATCAGTCTCAGAGTTCTGTAACAGGAAAACCAGCAGAGACCTCTTTGTTTAAAACTTTATGTATCGTGTTCACATGATCGTTACAATCGAATGTGTCTGACATTTCTAGAAAGGATCATTTCACCTCAATAATCAGAGTAAAATAATAGTGGAAAAGAAACTGTCACAGGGCCGACAGTTCAGGCCTGGTCCAGGTCCGGTTTAGGTGTAGTTCAGGCTTGATGGAAGCCCAGTTCAGGCCTGGTTAACAAACTGTTTAGACTTGGATCAGGCCCATTTCAGCTTGGTTCAGACCTGGTTTAGTCTCGAGGCCTGGGTTGGCCCAGTCCTGACCCGGTTCAGGTGTGGTGGTTGTGTTGTCATGGATCATGTGACTCTCAGCCTTTAACGAGCTCTTAATGTGTGTGTGGGAGGAACATGAAGCTGCTGAGCTGCTGGAAAACCTCGTTAAAGACGTCAAGTGTCACTAACGACCTCCTGATTAAACCTTCACACACAGAAATCCTCCCGACTGTGATCTGAGGAAACTTCACCTTCATCCCTCGCTCTCTTTAAGTCTCTCTCCTGACAGAACGACTGATTTAATTTAATCACCCACCTGACGGGGTGGGGTTAACCCTCTGTGAAGCTAACAAGGAGAAGGAGGAGGAGGAGGAGGAGAACGATTGATGGTTCCTCCTTCGTCTCCAGAGGCTCAGAGAGGACAGAGACAGGAGTTGTTAGCGGCTAATGCTAGCATCCTGCTGCTGTCGTTCTAATGGACTTTCCATGTTTCAGACAGACACACAGTCACAGCTCTGAGCTAATGAAGTGAACCGGCTCTGATTGGATGGACAGACGTGTGTTTTGTTTAGCAGTTAAGTGGTTTGAGATGTAAACGGTGGACAGACAGACGCACAGGCAGACAGACAGGTACATGTTAGCTACAGAGTGATGCTATCACACAGCTCGATAAACACACAGATGTTTTTCTCGGAGGAGATCTTTGCTGCTGCAGCCTCAACGATTTCATCCACTGAGGTCAGAGGTCAAAGGTCAGGTCACACCAGCAGACAGCAGCTAACTTTCAGACTGGAATCAATTCACACTGTAAAAACACCAACTTCTGTTCTAAGTTGTTAGAAGTAAAACTTTAAACTGTGCCGACAAATAAAAAGTCCTGATAACTCAAGAGTTGACTTTCTCCTTTACTCCATTACTCCATTAAATACACTTTCAATTGTTTAATTGAATACTTTCAGAACTAAATGCTTCACTCATCAAATTAAGTCATTTAGAAACATTGTTAGCTCATTAGCATGTATTTCCCGGCATGCATTGCATTAAGGTTAAAATTCTCCAGAAATCCTTCTTTTGTGATATTTAAAGGAAGTAACATGATGGAGGTTTGTTGTGTCTTATTTATATACAATGTGTCTCTGAGGAGGAACATTGTTCTGATTGTGACTGTAAAGTAAAAGTTGTCATGAGCAATGAAACGTGACACAATAATGATCAATTTAAAAATTAAAAAAGGGAAATCAAGCTGGTTTGTAATGAAATTTCTCCTGCACAAAGATACACTTAAGAAATGGCATTGAGTCACTTAACTCAAAAAAAGTTTGAGTTTTCTCAACTTTTTCTTCTTTACAGAACACACAGCTGTTTCAGCCTTCACCTTTATCCTGTAGGTGCCACCTGTGGCCACAGAGGGCGCTGCTCAGCAGAGTTTAATGAGGACTTGAAACTCTTCTGATCTTCTGGTACGTCCTGTACATGTGTTTTATGTTCATAATAAATAGTTTTGGAGATGACGGGTCTTATTCTGTGTCATGTGACTGCAGGTGGCGCTGTCCTGTCTTTGTTCACATGGATGTTTGCCTGATGAAGACTTCTCCTCTTCCTCTGTGCACTGTTTCTGTGCTGCAGCTGAACTGAACTGTGATTGGTCGTCCTCACTGTCCCCCGTCTTTACCCCCTAAAAGTAAACCTGAACAAATGTCACAAATAAAGTTTATTAAAGTCGGTCAGTGGAAGCACACTGCTGGAGAGTTAATAAGGTCAGTAAGACAGAAGGTGTGTGTGTGTGTCAGACTGACCATCTGGGCATGCTCCGTAGAGACCAGGAACCAGCTTCTCATTCATCACCTGGACACACAAACACACTGTTGGAAACAGTTTGGACTTTATTACGACACAGAATAAAATCTTCTCCTCCTTCTCCTTCTTCTTCTTCTTCTTCTTCTTCTTTTTCTTCTTCTTCTCTCATTAAACCAGAGCTTTCTGACCTCATTGAATCTGAATGTGACCTGAGCAGTAAACACACACCAAACCTCCTCTAATATTAAATATGTTTTATTGATCTGAACCACAGCGGCTCTGTAGTGTTACACAGCGTGTGTGTGTATGTGTGTGGGGGGGGTTAAGGTGTCGTATTGTGTGAATGAATTATTGAACCACAGAGTTCAGTTGTCTCTGTGCAGTTTGATTAAACTAATAAAGAGTCGGCGTAGCTTCATCAGGCAGGTGGAAACTTTGAGTTAATTTATGAATGTAAAGTCGACCCTGTGACCTCATAGCCAGCTGTTCTACAGTACCTAGACGTACAGGTACGTCCTCACACACCGCAGTCGATGGAATTAATTTACCTGATGCAGATTCTCCAGCGAGCGTCCTGATGAAGTGAACCCAAACTCAGAGTTCAAGAAAACATTTCCTCATTAACAGTCGACCTCTGACCTCCAGAGTTAGCTTGGCTGTTTACCTCCTCCTCATCACATCCAATCAGAGTGCATTAATTTACATCTCAACACCTCATCGGTGCAGAAGCTGCACATGAACTACACACTGTGATCTGGAGCCATGTGGATCAAACTCATCAAACAGTTTATTGAGTGATCCACACTCAATAAACAGTTTAATTTATGGTTGAATGGAAGTTCTGTTGTTGTTTGTCTGTTTGTGTTTGAGATGCAACTCATTGATTAGATGTTTAAAGGTGAAATTTATCTGGATTTACGTGAGCCTTGTATTTACATTGTTACCGAAGTTTTGATGCAAACTATAAAAGCTAAAACTTAAGCTTTGGTTTGAGGGCCACATACTTTCATTTGAGGGCCAGATTTGGCCCACGGGCCACTGTTCACCCTCCGCTGACGTACAGGTTTAAACTCTGAGGAAAATAATTGATGCTTTATTCTGTGTGTTGGTGTTTCCCCAATTGTCATAAAATTATGGAAAGTCATCACTGTTTAATTAGTAACATGTTACCCTGGAGACACACCACCCACACACACACACACACACACACACACTCACACACACACACTCATACACACACACTCACACACACACTCATACACACACGCGAACACACACGTTCATTTTCTTCATTTCAGTTGTGTGTTGAGTTTAATTGCTTCTGAATTACTTCATTCAAAACAAACTGCAAATTCAACATATTTATGAGAAAAAACATCAACATGTCCTCCTACACCTCCTCCTCCACCACCTCCTCCTCCTGCACTCCATCCTCAGTCTGTCTCTTAACACTGAGAGACAGTCAGACAGGCAGACAGACAGGCAGACAGACAGATGATCCGGCATCCGAATTCCCTCAGAGGGTTATAATCTGATGTTTTGGCTCCACACCTCCATCATCCATCTGAACATGTAGATTAACACACAGACAGTCAGACAGGCAGACAGACAGGCAGACAGACAGATGATCCGGCATCCGAATTCCCTCAGAGGGTTATAATCTGATGTTTTGGCTCCACACCTCCATCATCCATCTGAACATGTAGATTAACACACACACACACACACACACACACACACACACGTACGCACACACACGCACACACACACACACACATGCGCGTTTGTAAAAACATCCTCACTTTGTAAAAACGTCCTCATTTTGTAAAAATGTCCTCACTTTGTATAAACGTCCTCACTTCATAAAATGTCCTCACTTTTCGAAAACGTCCTCACTTCATATAAACGTCCTCACTTTGTAAAAACGTCCTCACTTTGTATAAACATCCTCACTTTGTATAAACGTCCTCACTTTGTAAAAATGTCCTCACTTCATAAAATGTCCTCACTTTTTGAAAACGTCTTCACTTTGTAAAAATGTCCTCACTTCATAAAATGTCCTCACTTTTTGAAAACGTCCTCACTTTGTATAAATGTCCTCACTTCGTAAAATGTCCTCACTTTTTGAAAACATCCTCACTTTGTATAAACGTCCTCACTTTGTAAAAACGTCCTGACTTTGTAAAAACGTCCTGACTTTGTAAAAACATCCTCACTTTGTATAATTGTCCTCACTTCGTAAAATGTCCTCACTTTTTGAAAACGTCCTCACTTTGTAAAAACGTCCTGAGATGATTTAGTGAAACAGGTGATGTTGTTGTTTTCAGTTTAACAGAGAAAATGGTGGTTACAAAGTTCACACGTTTACTTTCGTATTTGTTTAAACTAAAATCTAAATTGTTTAAATCAGAAATGTTTCATCAGTTTGTGAGATTCTAAAAATTGTTTTAAATGTAAACAAAGATAGTTCCTTACACATGCAGTGTATCATGGTGTGTATCTCTGTATATATGTGTGTGTGTTTGCGTGTATCTCTGTATATGTGTGTGTGTGTGTGTGTGTGTGTATCTCTGTATATGTGTGTGTGTATCTCTGTATGTGTGTGTGTGTGTGCTGCAGCAGAGTCCCAGAGCTCCACTTTGTCCTCTCTGATAAACAGACTCTGGATCAGCTCCAGCCTCATGAAGCTCTTTGTTCTTCGTTCTGACGGTCTGGACTCAAACTGATGTGGGTCCCTCAGCTCCAAACACTTCCAGAATTCTCCAGGATCCCGCAGATTATTCTAGAACCTCTCTGATGTCTTTTCAAGGTGAAGTGACTGCAGGAGATGCAGCCAGAAACCAATGAATCCAAAATCTCCAACAAGCTGCAAACAACTCAAATATAACAAACACTGAACTGTCCAATCAGAGCGCTGCAGCTCTGTTGCCATGCCGATGATTAAAGGCCGATCTCTGCAGAACTTCATGGATAAATTCACACATTTAAATCAGTTAACTTTTACATTTGAAACATTTTGGGATGAATTCAGTTCACTTCTGCTTATCTGTTTAATGTTTCGTGCTCATTGATCCCAGATGAATGTCTTATTTCTAATCATATATTTGATTTATAATTATCTAATAGTTCTTTCTTGATTCAGTCAAATAATTTTTGATCTGCTTTTATTTTTGTAGCTTTTACTTGCTTTTAAAACTTTTCTTGGGTTCTTTTGTTTTCTATCTGCTTTCTGTAATATTTATTTTAACACTTTTGTAGCATTTTATAGATTAACATGTTTCTGTATTTTTTTTGTGTGTGTGTATTTTTGTAGTTTTTGTTTATATTTTTAGTAATATTTGTTTTGTATTTTTTGTAAGTTTTTTGGGATATTTTTTAAATTGTAGCTTTTTGTAACATTTTGCAGCTGCATTGTATTTTTCAGTCTTTGTGTTTTTATCTTATATTTTTAGCTGTTTTTGTTTGTTTCCTTATGTTCCAGTTTTCATGTCTTCACGTGTCAACACACACACACACGCGCGCGTTATGTCAGTCTCTGACTGAGCGTGTCACCGTGGCGACAGATTTACATACAGAGTCCCTCAGTGGGACGTCCGAGGACGACTTCACATGACCTGGAGAGAGAAAGCTGTTTCCTGTGGGACTCGGTCGGTGTCTCTTTGTGTCACTGCGTTTTATTTTTCTGTCTAAAAGTCAAAGTGACAACCCTGCTTCTTCTTCTTCTGCTTCTTCTTCTTCTGCTTCTTCTTCTCTGTCGGTTGACACAGCTCGACCCGGAGTCCTGTGAAACTCTGTAAGTTAAAAGTCCAGTTTTAGGGTTCAGACATTTCTTCTGTACCGGTGGAAAGTTTTTCTCTCATCTTTGAACCACGTAGTTTTAGGACCTGATCTGAACTTTAACATTAAAGGAGGACAAGCACATAAAAACAGTCATACGGGTGATTTTGAACTGAGAAACAGCCTGCTGCCTCGTTTCATGACTTTGACTTGTCGTGACCTTTTCATCTTCTGAGTCTTTAAATCGACAGGCAGAGTAAAAAGAGGAACAACTGTCCACATTAAAGAATAATCCTTTGTCTCTTCCACATGCACTCTGAGTCCATGTTGGACAAACAGCTGTAAACTGTGGTTGCTGTAGTCAGGAGGCTGCGCCTGAGAAGACGAGCTCAGGGGAAAACTCTGTTGAAGTGCAGGTTGATTTTATTTGACCTTTGACCTTCTGACAGTTTATGATCTGCACTACTGTGTTCATTAGTGGAACCACAGCTCCACCATCAGGACGACAGAAGTACTGCAGCCGACAGAGACCAAAACCTTTAATGTCATTAATAAAATATTTAATGTTTTCTGTTAAAAACTCTGAAAGCAAAGAAACACAAAAAGATCCTAAAACATGAAATCACATGTGATACAGTGATGTGTGTATACATTTATTATATTATGTACAGTATATATAGGCCCACTGTTTGTATATATCATTTATAATTAAATCATTTAATTCACTTTAACTGTGTGGCACATAAAACATACACACTGTAACACACACACACACACACACAACCACACACACACACTGTAACACACACACACACACTCATAACACACACACAAACACTCATAACGCACACACACACTGTAACACACACACACACACTCTGTAACACACACACACACACACACACACACACACACACACACATACTCCTCTGAGGCATTATTTGAACATTTTGGCCAAACAACGTTTCTTTATTCTCTCTGCTGCAAACTGACAGGAAATCAATGACAATCTTCATCTCTCCTCCTCCTCTTCCTCCCCCTTCCTCCTAACGAGCATCACTTGGTTACCATGACGACCACAGACAGAGGCTCTGATTGGTTCAGTTCTTGAGGGAACAACTTGTTTCTTTTTTTCTTCTTTTCTCTGGTTGACTTTGAGGTGAACTTGTTCCTCTGCATTGATCTGGGCCCCGTGTGTGTGCGTGTACTGAAGTACAGTACAGTTGTACTCAAATACACATTTCAGGTACTTGTACTTTGCTTTAGTCTTTCTACATCTCAGAGGTAATATTGTACTTTTACTGCTCTACATTTATCTTCAGTTACTTTACAGATTCAGATTTTTACACACAAACATTTAAAGAGTTTATAAATTAAACTCCCGAACAGTTTTATTAATAAATCAGACAGAAAGTGAACGGTTGAAGTGATTTTTGCTGCTTTTCCTTTGAATGATGTTAATAATGTTGAGGTTTGGACTGTTGGCTGTGAAGGTGTCACTTTGGGCTCTTGCTCATTGTGATCAATCAATCAATCAATCAATCAATGGATTAATGGAGAAAAGAATGAAAAGAATCATTAAACTATACACTAGTTTAATGAACAGTAAAATCCTACTTTTACATGAATGATGAGGAATAATCATCTAATCAGATCAGATATAACAGCAGAACATTTACTGCTGTAACACTGAACACTGCTGTTACTGAGTACACTGTTACTGAGTACACTGTTACTGAGTACACTCGCACTGTTACTGAGTACACTATTACTGAGTACACTGTTACTGAGTACACTGTTACTGAGTACACTCGCACTGTTACTGAGTACACTCACACTGTTACTGAGTACACTGTTACTGAGTACACTCGCACTGTTACTGACTACACTGTTACTGAGTACACTCGCACTGTTACTGAGTACACTGTTACTGAGTATACTCGCACTGTTACTGAGTACACTATTACTGAGTACACTGTTACTGAGTACACTCGCACTGTTACTGAGTACACTGTTACTGAGTACACTGTTACTGAGTACACTCACACTGTTACTGAGTACACTCGCACTGTTACTGAGTACTCTGTTACTGAGTACACTCGCACTGTTACTGAGTACACTGTTACTGAGTACACTAAGTGTTACTGGGTACACTCACACTGTTACTGAGTACACTGTTACTGAGTACACTAAGTGTTACTGGGTACACTCACACTGTTACTGAGTACTCTGTTACTGAGTACACTGTTACTGAGTACACTCGCACTGTTACTGAGTACTCTGTTACTGAGTACTCTCGCACTGTTACTGAGTACACTCACACTGTTACTGAGTACACTCACACTGTTACTGAGTACTCTCACACTGTTACTGCAGGAACACAGTATTTTACACTGTGGTATTAGTACTTTTACTGCAGTACAGGATCTGAGAACTTCCTCTGGTCATCAGGCTGTAAGCTCTGTGTGGGCGGGCTGTCTGACCTCTGACCCCGCCCCCGGCTGATGACCTCACACTGTAATAGAGACTTCACAGCTCACAGAGTCTGCTGACACACACACACACACACACACACACACACACACACACACACTGTGGTGGGTCTAGCTCTGGTTGGTTGGAGGGTAATCAATCATAGAGCTGTCAAACCTGTCAATCAAAGTGACATAAAACCCACACACACACACTCACACACAGTAACACACACACACACACACACAGTAACACACACACACTCGCACACAGTAACACACACACACACACACTCAGTAATCTTCTTGGTCTCATGTTTCAGAGTTTTGCATCCGACCAGGTGAACACCTGTCACATCACAAACAGAAGTGGCCTCCTATTGGCCAATGAAGAAGTGATGTCAGCTCAAACCTTTCTGGGGGGGGTGATTCCAACCTTACTGACTCAGAGCAGGTCACACACACACACACACACACACACAGTCTGTCAGCTGTCAGTCAGACAGAAATCAATAAAAGTGTAAAGGCTGTTAAAGTTAATATTTCATCCTTGTGGTTGCCAAGGGAACCAATTAATGGAGGGAGTGAACCTGAGTGTGTGTGTATGTGTGTGTGTGTGTGTGCGGCCCGGCTGGGTTGCCTAGGTGATGGTGTCTGATTGTTGAAACACCCAATGACCCCACTGATGGTGATATATCTATATATATACAGCGATCAGCCACAACATGACCACTGACAGGTGAAGTGAAGAACATTGATTATCTCTTTACCATGGCACCTGTCAGTGGTGGGGGGGGAGTTGATGTTGGAGGCAGGAAAAAGCGTGAGGACGTGAGCGACTCTGACAGGAGCGACTGGGTCACAGCATCTCTGCAGCTCTTGTGTTCCCGGTCTGCAGTGGTCAGAACCAAAAGTGGTCCAAGGAAGGAAAACCGGTGAACCAGCGACAGGGTCCTGGGCGGCCGAGGCTCACCGATGCGCGTGGGGAGCGAAGGCCAGCCCGTGTGGTCCGATCCAACAGAAGAGCTACTGCAGCTCAAACTGCTGAAAAAGTGAATGCTGGTTCTGATAGAAAGGTGTCAGAACACACAGCGCATTGCAGTCTGTTGGGGGGCGTAGCCGTAGACCAGTCAGCCCTCACCCGTCCACCGCCGAGGGCGCCATCAATGGACACGTGAAGAAGAACCGGACCACGAAGCAATGGAGGAGGAGAGGAGAGGAGAGGGGAGGAGAGGGGAGGGGAGAGGAGAGGATGAAGGAGTTTTAGTGTTTTTGGGCCTCGGGGACGAAAATTTTACGCTCAGAATGATTTTACATGAAGAAAATATGAAACAGGAAGAGGGAGGAGGGAGGATGATGATGATGATGGTGGTGGTGGGGGAGGAGGCCCTGGGGGGGGCCTTCATCTCTCTGCTTCCTTCTTTTTCTTGTTCTTTCGCTCCGTTTGTTCAAACAGTTTCCACTCGTTTAACAGAACCTCAGGAGAGACCAGCAGCCTCCATCCTGTCTGCCTGCCTGCCTGTCTGCCTGCCTGCCTGCCTGCCTGCCTGCCTGCCTGTCTGTCTGCCTGCCTGCCTGTCTGTCTGCCTGTCTGCCTGCCTGCCTGTGTTATTATCTGAGGACTCATTACTTTACAGGTCTGTGACAGATTGAACACTAAAGTAATTCATCTCAGAGTAAAACAATAATAATACTGATGATAGTAAGTATTCAGTACATGCAGGACATGCAGTACATGCAGGACATGCAGTACACGCAGTACACGCAGGACATGCAGGACATGCAGTACACGCAGGATATGCAGGACATGCAGGACATGCAGTACTTGCAGTACATGCAGGACATGCAGTACACGCAGTACATGCAGGACATGCAGGACATACAGGACATACAGGACATGCAGGACATGCAGTACATGCAGGACATGCAGGACATACAAGCTATCAGCTGGCTCCATCATCCAACAGCCCAAAATAACAATGAGATGTTGCAGGTGATCATCACCAACACGCTGCTGCCGCCTGCTGGTCGCCTGCAGCTGCTGCACTTTCTGTGTTTCAAACCTGTAAAATAAATCTAATCAAGTCTCCAAATCTCGTGAGAGTATGTGCTTGCTCAGATTGGCTTGATCCGCTCTGAGGTCACACCATTTGAAATGGAGGCAAGCGTGAAAAAAGTGTCCAACGTGAGGCGTCAAATAAGAATAAATAAGACTTCCGGTTCAGGGAGAGGGACTTCAAAATAAAGCAAATTATCTCTATATTTCTTTTTCTTTTTTTAATCTTATATTATTGAAATTGTTTGTTAAGTATTTTATTCTGAAATAAAATTATTTTGTGAGTTGCTTATTTTATTTTCTGCTTTGTAACTGGATATTATTATTATTATTATATCATTATTATTGCTCAGTCCTGCTCAGCGGACAGACGAAGGAGGTCACCTGCATCCTGTCGTCAGGCTGCTGGCTGTTAGCTTTATGCACAATTTACATAGTATTTGTTTATATATTTATCTTGAATTGTATTTTATGAATATTATCCGCAGCATCATTATTCTACACTGTTTTTAGTTCTTAATCATCTTACATTTGCATGTATTCCATTTAGCAGCCGCTACATCACAGTGACAGCTCTCTGCAGCTCTGCTGGTTAGACTTTCACTGCACGGCTCAGTTTTTCTCTTCTTATATTCTTGTGTGTTTTGGTGTTGTCTAAATTTCCCTCAGGATCAATAAAGTATCTATCTATCTATTTATTATTATTATTATTATTATTATTATATAATGAAGTTTCAGAAGTTTCAAATAATGAATTCATGATTACTTTGATTTAAATGAAGCGGGCATTTAAATCAACAAATTCTTGGATTGAATTTGTATTTGTTTAAAATGTATTTCCTTTTATTTCCCATAGCAGTAGAACGTGTGGAAGTGTGTGAAATATGTTATATTAGCAGCATAAGTAAAAATTAAATTGATAAAATAAAAGAAATATGATAACATGAATCCAAGCGGAAACGATGGTGCTTTTAATCTGAAAGACCCGGCTCGTGTGGTACCGGAAGTGTTGATGTAGTTGCTTTAAACTTGAAGTTGCCGGTCAGCGGAAGGTCGGTCAACAACAGCAACAACAGTTAGCAGTTAGCAGTTAACGGAAGGTTAACCGGTCAGCAGTTAACAGTTAACGCTGTAGATTTATTCACTGTGAGCGGGAAACGGACAGCTTCCGGTTGCAGTTTGAACAGCTGAACCCCCCTCTGGACTGCCCGCTAATGCTAACAGGCTAACAAGCTAGGTCTGCCGGCGGTTAGCTTCCAGGCTAATTGAACTGGTTTATCAGGAGGGACGGAGGCTCCGTTAGCCGTTAGCTCTGTTAGCATGCAGTGTGCTAACCTTCTGAAGAAGAGAAGTTTGGAAACGGAAGTGGAGCCGTGGAGCTGCAGACCGGTGAGAGCTGCGTGCGTGCGTGCGCGTGCGTGCGTGTGTGCGTGTGTGATGATGATGATGATGATGATGAAGAAGATGATGATGATGATGAAGGTGTCGGTCACCTTTACCACAAACAACACGTTTAATCAGCTCTTTATTAAACACGTGACTTTAACACTTGGATCTTTTGATTGATAAATGACTTGAGCAACCAGTTGGTTATCAGAATATTTGTGACTAATCAATTAATACGCTAATTGTTTCACCAATATTCCAAGAAACTGAGCAACTGAGAAAAGAGCCTTCCGTCATCATGATGAAGGTGTTGGTGGTGGTGATGATGATGAAGGTGTTGGTGGTGATGATGATGAAGGTGTTGGTGGTGATGATGATGAAGATGGTGGTGGTGATGATGATGAAGGTGTTGGTGGTGATGAAGGTGGTGGTGATGAATGTGTTGGTGGTGGTGATGATGATGATGAAGGTGTTGGTGGTGATGATGAAGATGATGAAGGTGTTGGTGGTGATGATGATGGTGGTGATGAAGATGATGAAGGTGTTGGTGGTGATGATGATGAAGGTGTTGGTGGTGATGAAGGTGGTGATGATGATGAAGGTGTTGGTGGTGATGAAGGTGTTGGTGATGATGATGATGAAGATGTTGGTGGTGATGAAGATGATGAAGGTGTTGGTGGTGATGATGAAGGTGTTGGTGGTGATGAAGATGAAGATGTTGGTGGTGATGATGATGTTTGCTTTCAGAAGCGACTGTGTTTGGAGGCGGAGCTCCGGTCGTCTGAGTGTCCAATGGAAACGTCCCGCAGTTTTACTGCGTCCAATCAGCAACAAGAACAGCAGGTGAGTGCAGGTCGTCATGACAACAGGCAGTGAAGCTCATTAAGACTCGTCACCTGCTGCATGATTGATCATTACAGTATTAGATGTTTCATTGATCACCTATAATCAATAATAAACCTGTGACAGCTGCTCAGTAACAGACTGTAATGATATAAACTGGTTGGACATGGGGGGTTAAAGGAGAGCTGTTGCCATGGTAACATGTTAACATGTGCGGATGCAGGTGGGTGTGGTCCGGCCCAGACCGCCTCGGCTCTGCTGTCCCAGGTGTCTCGGAGGAGAACCGGTGAGCTCTTTACACACCTGTTATACATGATATACGTGTCACCTGCTGTCAGATCAAAGTCACACTGACAGATAATTGATCCTGATCAATATTGTTATTGACAGACTGTAAACGTGCTGCTCTCTGATGATCAGAGTTAACAGAGTGAGATCAATAATGATCAGTGATCAGCTCCTCTGAGGCTGCAAACAGGTGACGAAGGTCCATCATACCTGTGGAGGAAGGAGAGGCTGCAGGTCACATGATCCAACCTGCTGCAGCTGCTGTAGTCTGACCTTTGACCTCTGACTCCTGACTGTTCTCAGGGTCACATCAGCCACATCATGGGCCTCTGAGGACCTGATCCACACCCCCACTGAGGAGGAGGAGCCAGGGGAGGAGCCATTGGAGGAGGAGGCCCTTCAGGGACCTTTAAATCAGTAGAAACCGTCCAGACAGACGACAGCCGTCCAATCAGATTTCTGCTTCTTCACTTCCCTCCTGCTGGGTGATGTCATTATGACCTCACCCACTGAAAGGACCAATCAGGTACTTTTGTTGATTATTTTTACATTCCTGCTGATCATTTCCTCCTTCAGAGTTTCGGTCAAATCATTTCTCAACAGAAAGTTTGTTGCCGGAGCTTTCAGCCTCATCTCATGGTCTTCCCCGGCCAGAGTTTGCTCAGTTGTCATGGAGATGGTTTAGTTATCACATGACCCAAATATGGTATTCAGACAACTTTATTTTTAGTTATAAATTCTGTCTTTGTTGGTGTGTTTAAGGACCCTCCGACATCTGAGCGGCTCTTATTCTCTCCGTCTTCACCTGTTGAACTGAACCTCATCTCATTTCAGTTAATGAATAGAAATATGGCGGAGCTCCTTTTCAGCAGCCCACTGTCTGTTCAGATGCCCAGGTGTCCTTGAACGCACCATCATGGAGAGTTTGGAGACTCAGCAGGAATGTGGTTTTTTTTTTAAAGATATGTATTTGGGCATTTTTGCCTTTATTTGACTGGAGAAGCAGACAGGAAACAAGGGCTGCATCAGAGTATTAGCCCCGCCCCTCACAGGTCCTCCTCCTCCTCCTATCTGACGTCTGATTGGTTCACATGATCTGTCACATGAAAGGCGAGGACACCTGAAGGCAGCGGTGGCAAATCGTCTGATGTGCAGTGAACTCATCAGTTTAAAAAAACGTGTGTAGTTCAGCTAACGATAAATCAATAATCAATGACTCAGCTGTGATTGGTCACCCTGATGCGGTCAGTGATTTGACCTTTGACCTTGTTCAGGTCAGAAAAGATGTCCCCCCCCCAACATTTCAGACTTGTTAGCTTAGCTCGTTGCTAACAGTGTCCAGTGTATTAACAGCTGTATCAGCGTGATGTCACTGTGTATAAACAGTAACTAATAATCAGCTGATCAGAGATCAACAGACCAAGTCTTTACTGTTGAGACTGAAGAAAATGTCTTTTTGGATTAATGAACAAGATCCGATCAACTTTATTGATCCCACAAACTGAAGGCCCTGCCCATCATGCTCCACCCACACAGTGATGTCACACAGTGATGTCACAGCTCGCCACAGAGCGCATACAGATGGTTTGAGAGTTTTTGCTGTCGGCTGATCCTGAATGTTTGTCTTTAAAAGGGAAATCCTCTGAAATATTTGTACTTTTATATTTTTATGAATCAGACTGAATGTAAAGAAACTTTCTGCAAAGTCTATTTTTGATGACATAATTTCCTGCTTTGGGGCTGACCAACCAGAGCACAGCATTTGTACCACAGACTGATGTAAAAATAAAACGTGACTGAAGCTGCTCTGAGGTCTGTTTTCACTTTATTTACTTTCTTCAGTCGGAACAAAAACACAAAACTCAGCAAATCAGAACACAGGTCTGTTGACTCCGCCCCCTCTCCGTGCAGGAGCCCCGCCCCCTCAGCTGTCAATCACTCCGTCAGGCGAGGTCTGGCTCTCTTGGCTGCTGGAGCTTCACCTGCTCAGGTAAAACAGAACAGCGTGTCAGCGTCACACCTGTAATCGCAGCAGCTGACCGTCGATCTCAATATTGATTAGGCTGTCCATCAATACAAGAGTCGAAGGGACCGACAGGTTTAAGAGGATTATCGATTGATTTTCTGTCAGTCGACTCGATGACAGACTGATAGTTTGATCTGTTTGTCAGGAAACCTACAGAGATCTGCGGCAGGTGGAGCCTCCTGCTGGCCGGACGGCTCACTGCAGCTCTTCATGGTGTAAATGATCCCGCTGGCCGTCTGCCTGGTTCCTGACGACGACAAACACACACATCAACTGAGCAGCATCAACTTTTCATTCTCTGTAGAGCTCAGCTCCTTTTACAATCACACTAATGTAATACACAACAGCAGCAGCAGTACTGACAATACATACCTGCGTGTAGTACAACTGAGCGACAGGTGGAAGAAACGGCTTCTTTTGCGTCTCCATCTGACAAACCGAACAACAAACCTCTGAGGAACCAGATCAGGAGAACAACATGACCCCCCCCCCCCGCAGCACTGTAGTACTACAAACACTTTGTGAACCAGAAAACTGCATTTCGTTCCAAAACTACACATTCAAATACTACAAATTAAACTGCGTTTACAGAGGCTCAGCAGCAGGAAGGATACAGGTTGCTGATGTCATACGGGCCCCTGAGCTCCAGAGGCTGAGGACACACACACACACAGACTTTATTGATTACTATTGATCCAGCTGATCGAAGGGGCTGATGGAGGAAACTGATCACAGACCTGCTCAGCTGCACTGGACAGGATCACGCTCTGAGAGACAAACACAGTCACAGGTGAGTCACACTGCAGGTGTTTCAGGCTCTGCCTCCTCTGATGAATGTGTGACATCACAGCTACAGGAAGTCTGTTGGGACAAAAAGGACGTACCTTCCCTTTACAGCAATCCATCAGAGCAACAGCGTTAGCGATGGTGTAGCGCCGCATGGTGGCGTCTCTGATGGCTGCAGAGTACGAGACCTCAAACACCAGACCCCGGTCTATAGCCTGGACATGCACACGCACACACACGCATATATGAGGTTACACCACAGAACTTTCATTGCATTCTTAGTCAACAAGCTGAAATCAAGTCACTCATTATCTCTCTCACACACACACACGTTCTTGCATGAGGCCCAAAGAGAGAAATATTACTACTACTACTAATAATAATAATAATAATAATAACGAATCTCACCCTGTTGACCGGCGCTCTCTTGAAGAAGAAGGGAAGCTTCTCCGTCACCGAGACACAGATGATGTCAACATCATACACCGTACAGGCTGTCTGCACACACACACACACACACACACACACACACACACACTGTGTCTTAACATGTACTCTTGTCTATTTATATATTATTGGATTATTCTTACTGATGTGTTCATGTGTCTTTACATTCTGTTGACTAGTTTCATGTAAAACAATGTTTGTATTTGTTATGTTTAGTATGTAAGAATCTAACTGCAGCTGTCAGATACATGTACTGCAGTACTACTACTGCAGTATTAGGTAGTATAATGTCAGTGAATCTCACATGGAAGAGTTTCTCTGAGGTTGGCTGGACGGCCAGCAGGTCGAAACACTGAAACTCCGGAGTGTTCAGCCTCTGAACACACACACACGCACGCACACACACCAGAAAATTCATCAATATTCATTTTATCACTTATTTTTCATATTGTGTCTTTTACACCATCAAAAATAATCGCAGTACTTTTATTCTGAAGGTCAGGTTATTGATCTGTTGGCTGGGATCAATACATGCTGTGACCATGAGGGGGCGCTGTAAGGTGTGTTCAGGTGTCGGAAGGCCAACACACTGAAAGCAGCTGAAGCGAGAGAATAAAAATAAGACTACCACTCACCAAGTGACAGGAGTCTGACATCACCACGGTCAGCCTGTTCAGCACTCTGATTGGACGGGACCGACCCTGACAGAGACAGACGTGCGTTAACACGACGACAAGACAAACAGTCATCATCAGCTTCATCTTCTTCGTACCTGTACGACAGGAAGCTGATCCATCAGCTCATTGATCGGCGTGGGGGCGGGAACCTCCTTCAAACAGGAAATAAACAGAGTTGAACAAACAAGCAGCCCTGCTGGTGTTTGGGTTTTCCTGCGTGTGCCTGTGCTCCTGAACGCAGCGCAGCAGGTGAGGACACTCACCTGTTTCTTTTTGGCCTTTGGTTCGAACACGTAGTTGATAGCGACTGTTGAGAAACCGACTGCAGGAAGAAAACAACATCTTTCTCAGGTGATTAGTTATACACTCTATACTCAACCCTGGTGAAAATATGCAACCTTTCAACCAGGGTTCATGTTAGTTTTTGAAATATTCTTCAGTTCAGGGACCTTTGTTTAAATTTGAGGTTTATTTAATTAAAATGCTGTTGATTAATTTGTGTTGCTGAATCTTCCACTGGCTCTTACTTGTTTGAAAAATGTGTTTAATTATTTTGTATTTCATTTCAGAGACAGAGACTTTTTAACTGAGTCCGGTGTAGTGATTTGTTGTCTCTGACGATTAACATCAGAATACATGGATCCTCATAACTGAATTATACATTAATAAATGAGCTATATGGTAATTAACATAGTATTATTCTCAACAACGTGTTTAAATGTGTTAGACGGTCTGTCCTTTAACCAAAAAGCAGGAAAACTATAAAATGACAGCTTTTTAAACGGAGTCTGGTGCAAAGTGTATTGCCAGTTTTCTGAGCTCCTGAACTGCATTCACTGATGAGATAAGTAACGCGCTGGTCTGCCAGATGTTCAATCAGCTGGTTAAAGAATGAACTGAACACAAACAGACCAGCACATCCATACAACCCCGAGCTAAGCCCCGACGCTAGCTGGGTTAGCGTCCCGCTCGGCAGTAGCGGAACTTCCGCTGTTAAACTCGTGTTTTTAAAGAGAAAGCTGGAGACTCACGGTGAGCTGCGGTCTCCACCAGACTCTGCAGTCGGCTCTTATCTGCCGTGTAGCTCAGGTTTAAATCCATAAACACAGACATGATGCTGCTGCTTGCTGCTCACAGCTCTCCGCCACGTGTGTGGAACCGAACGGCCTGCTGGGAACTGTAGTCCTCCCCTTTAAACAACTGTAGGCAGCTTGGATAAAACCTGTATATCCGGTCTTTTCAAAGAAATGCATTTTTTTTTCTGATTCCGCTGATATATAAGACATTTATTCTGCTTAGTTAATATCATATTTAAATAGTTTTATATTACATTAATATCACAGTTATTAGAACTTAACAAACGTGTGTCTTTAGTTATTGATAAAATTCCCAAATTTATGAATTGAGTTTGGAATGGAGTGGAAATTATTTTTAAAGAGATGTTCACATGTTTATTACTCCATTTATTAATGTCAACACACATTTTACAAGTGATTCATTGTTTCTCTTCTTCACTTGGTTTTTTATTCAGTTTTTTCCTGCAGGGGGCAGAAATACATGTGCTGCAAAATATCAGCGAAGGAGAAGTAGAAGTAGAAGGAGAAGGAGGTCACACAGCTCCGTGTGAAGCTGCAGGTATCTGACAGACACAAAAACACAGCAACACATCTTCTCAGGTAACTTGCAGCCCTGCGGTCTGTACCCTTCTGTCGGTCTTGTTTTGCGGATAATTTCATACCAAACTCCATTCAAAATCTGTCAACTTTATGAATCCCTTCTTTTCGTTAAGACCCAGAACAGCTCGGGTTAAAACGAAGCAAACGTTTATTATTGTTAAACACAAACGTATTCCGCCTGTAACTATTCTAGTTTCTATGAACTGTAAGAGGATATGTGTTGTATTTATGTTTGAATCAGAGCGGCCTGTTCATTCACCACTGGAACCTGGAGATTCAGATATGTATCTAAAAGTACAGTTATACGTATGTACTATTAAGAAAAACAAAAAAGTGCCAGATTTTTAAAGGGGATTCGGCATTGTCTCTCCACACATGAACATGTTCTGGGCTGTTGAACTGACTTTTACACTTTGTTCACATTCTTTGAGGTTCAGGTATCCTGTTGTTTCTGTGATGAAACCTGTTTATGGGGGTCCTGGTTCAGGGTTATGGCATGCTGAGAGGCTGCCTGGTATGGTGATCTTTGGACAGAACAAACAACATCCGGATTATTTATCTTGTTTTAAAGTCTGACCAGTAGATCTAAAAATGGACCATTTGTCCTGATGGGGGCGCTAGAGGAAAGATCACGGCGTCATTAACCATTAACCATTAGCACTACTGTTACTTTACATCTGTATGTAGAACTGGACTTTGCTGTTCTACTATATGTTCTCTCCCTCTCTCTCTGAACCCAACTGGTCGAGGCAGATGGCCGCCCACCCAGAGCCTGGTTCTGGTTCTGCTCGAGGTTTCTGCCTGTTAAAGGGAGTTTTTCCTTGCCACTGTCTCCTAGTGCTGCTCTTGGTGGGAATTGTTGGGTCTCTGTAAATATAAAGAGTTGGTCTAGACCTGCTCTGTATGAAAAAGAGCCCTGAGATAACTTTGTTATGATCTGGCGCTATATAAATAAAACTGAACTGAATTAAAATATGAAGGGTTCATCCTCTGGAGAGCAGGAATATCTACAGAAACATTCATGTCAGTCTGACTGCTTTGGAGGTATTGGAATGTTTTAGGGGTAGCTAAGCTAGGCTAGCAGTTTCCCCCTGCTTCTAGTCTTTGTGCTAAGCTAGGCTAGCAGTTTCCCCCCGCATCGTCTTAGTGCTAAGCTAGGCTAAAGGTTGTCAATGCTGTTCAAATTCCGTTTTTTAAAGTTTCCTCAGTGAGATGTGCTCATATGAAATCTCCAAATATGAATTCATTTTTGTTTTCTGTCTGCAGGCAGCAGAGCCAGACCAGACCAGTCCAGTCCAGGTCAAACTGGTTCAGAGAGACGGCCATGTTGAGACCTCTAAAGATCCTTTTCTCTGCCACAAAATGTCCACCGACCCGCTGCTGCTCAGGCTTGGTCTCCAGGATGAGGTTCAGTAACTCATGGAGACTTGATTGATTGATTGATTGATTGATTGATTGATTGATCGACCCGTCCTCTCAGGTACGTGAACAGGCTGAAAGAGGATGATGAAGCGTGTGCTGCAGCGCTGCAGAGCGGTCGCATTTTCCTGTTCCACCGCCTGTCTCCTCTGCTGCAACGCACCGAGCAGGGAACCTTCAGACCCGCAGCACTGATCTGCTCAGGTACAGAACCACAGGTACAGATCAGAGAACCGCAGGTACAATGCCACAGGTACAGAACCGATGGCCACAGATACAGAACCAAGGGAACCACAGGTGGAGAACCACAAGTACAGAAGCTCACGAAGGTAACTACAGTTAGATAACTTCAGAAAGAGAGTACCAGTAAAATAAATAAATTGATAAAAATAGACACATTAAGAATCTCAGATGGAGAACCTCAGGTAGAGAACCATAACCTGAAGCACAAATAGCTCTCGTTCAAACACTCCTGATGCACATCTGAGTTTTGTGTGTTCCAGACGTGCAGTCGATCCTGGAGAGACTCGGTTCAGAGAGAACCCAGCTTAAGGAGTCGGTTCTGATTGGCTGCGCTGAACAGAACCAGGCTCAGTTCTGTCTGGATGTCGGTAAGAACACATTTAATCCAGAATACTGTTTACTGTTACATTGAAAAACGCTGTGAACTCCAGACTGTGTAGTGAGTCCCTGAATGCACCAGTCTACACTGACTGTGGGTTCTTTGTTCTGGTGTTCTGGTCTGATGTTCTGTTCTGGTGTTCTGGTCTGTGTTTGGTGCTGCAGGAGAGCTGGATCAGGCCGCAGTAGAGGAAGTGTGTGAAGGAAAGTTTATCGACCTGAGGAAAGCTTTCTTTCTTGTGACGGGAGCCGAGGCACCTCTAGTGGCCAAGGTGGGTACTGCACCTGTACTGTGTGTATTTTACCCCTAAAAGGAGAAAAGTGCTCGTGGATCAGTTCATGACCCACATGAGGATGTAGAATAAAGTAGCTCAAGTGCCACTTTAGATCCTGACCCCCGTTGTGTCCTGCAGGGTCAGGCTCTGCTGCGCTGGCATCAAACCAGCGGCTTCTGCAGCGCCACGGGCCGGCCGACCCACCGCAACCAGGCAGGAAGTCAGAGAGTCTGCAGCAGCAGTGGCGTCGTCTACTACCCCAAGGTAACCCAGATCCAAACCGGATCCACACTGGATCCAAACCATGGTGGTCTGTGTATAGTTCCAGTCCAGAGCTGACTGGTGTCTCCTGGTCTTCCTCCAGATGTCTCCCGTGGTGATCGTCCTGGTGTCTGATGGGAAACGGTGTTTGTTAGGACGACAGTTGACCTTCCCTCAGGGGATGTACAGCGCCCTGGCTGGTTTCTGTGACATGGGTCAGTCCTACCTGTCTACAGTCCTACCGGTCAAATCCCTGTGTACTTGCCTGGTTTCGTGTCTATATTCCTATTTAACCAACCTGTTTACTGTCTGCCTCTTGTTTCAGGTGAGACTCTGGAGGAGACTCTGAGCAGGGAGGTGGCGGAGGAGGTGGGTCTTGAGATCGACAGCGTCTCTTACAGCTCCTCACAGCACTGGCCTTTTCCTCACAGCTCCTTCATGCTGGGCTGCCACGCCTATGTTAGCCCCGCCCACACTCAGGTGAGAAGGTGTTTTACAGGTTTTAGTTTGGAGCTTTTGAAACGAATGGACAAGTTAGGGGTTTTCTTGCCAATCAAACATTTGAATATAACGTAGAAGCCCTTTGAGCCACCACACAAAGTGTAGAAGACCTCGCATTGGGCCCTGAGGCCATCAGGTGCTCCACCGCTGCAGGTGAACAGGTACTACCTGTTGTATTCAGTGGTGTCATGTGAGCTGCTGTGCTGTTTGTTGTCCAGTTAAACGTGGACCACACAGAGCTGGAGGACGCTCGCTGGTTCAGTCTGGAGGAAATCACCTCCGCCCTGCAGGTGAAGACTCCACCCAGGAGAGGCGACCCCCCCGTCCTCTGGCTTCCTCCAAAACATGCCATCGCCAACCGCCTCATCACCGAGTGGACGGACCGCCAGCGATGCAGCGAGGAGGGAGAGTAACCTTCTGAGTTCACAGAGGGACCAGGATCAGGACTGAAGGTCCTGAGACCCTGAAGGACACGTAGACCTTCATACAGATTCACATTATCTCTGATGTCCGTCCAGGAATCATCAGAACGGCGACTGAACCGAGACGGTTTCTGCTTCGTTAATAACATCTGTGCAGCAGCAGAACTCATCTTACATTTGAATTAAACTTGTAGAAGACTGAAGAACCAGAGATGTTTTGTGATTTTACTGTAAACCTGAAATGTTTTTAGAAAAATAACACAAGTTGTTGGTTTCAGTCATGAGGAGGAGCTTCAGGACACAGAAACGGGTTCATGTTCGGACCTCCAGTTTGAATTATTTACACTTTGTACTGTTTAACACTACAGTACCCATGAGCCTCTGCTGCCGTTGCCATGGAGAAGAATCCAGTCAGAGGTGAATCAGATCGGCTTCGTCAGAACTCGTCACTATGGTTACTTTGGTTTTCTCAACAACAAAATCAGCTGAGAGACGTCTGAACAGAATTTATTGACAGAAAAGTTAAATATAAACGATCAGAACACACGAACACAACACGGATTTATTACAACATTAATTTACGGTCGAGTCCTCCGAGCTGAGAACGCCAGACAGGAAGTACAAAAACCCACCACAGATGAAGAGGGAATAAAACCTGACGAATTCTTCACTTCTTTCCCGTCTTCGTTTTCTTTGCAGCTGCAGGTTTGTTGTTGCAGTATTTTTCCTCCATTCGGCCAATCAGAGAGCTGAAGTCGGCTTCACGAGTCGCCGTCCTCCTCTGAGATGCAACAACAACAACAAACAGGAAGTGAGAAAACACATGATTCAAATAAAGGTCAACAACAGGAACATTTCGGTAACGGTTTATTTTATTATATTATTGTAATTATATTAGACCTTTGTAGCAAATTAAAAATGAAATTTGTACAAAATATCAAGTTTTGGTTCATTTTAAAGCAAGTGAATACATTTAAAGTATCTTCCAGGAAGTTTAAAGTATAAATACTAAATCATTTGAGTTGAAATAAACGGTCGTTTCTGACCTTGATGATGGCCGACAGACTGCTGTCCTCGTCCATACCGAGCTCCTTCTGCAGCTGCTGAGACTGAGCACGCTCAGTATCAGCCTGAACACACACACACACACACACACACACACACACACACACACACACACACACACACACACAGCTGGTGATGTCACAGCGGTACATTGAACAGCGTGACATAATTTCATCCTCAGAGGCCTTTAATAAAGATGTGAAAATCAATAAATAAACACATGATTAATTTCTGTTATGATTGATCGGCTCACTTTGCGTTTGCGTGCCGCCTTCTTCCTGTCGCTCTCGTGGGTGAATGCTCGCAGAGCCGGCAGGTCACCGCCGTCGATGGCCGCCTACAGGAAGGTAAACATCAAAGATCAGACAGAGTTTTTACTTTGAAAAACTCCTGAGCCGCTTCCTGTCAGCTGTTACCTGCAGGAGGAGTCTGATTCGCGGCTCGTCGTCTGGTCCGGCACACATGGCGGCGTCCATGATGCGGTTCATGTCTCCGCTGCAGTCGCCGTAGAGACGCAGCAGGTCGAGACGCTCCTCCTCTGAACCTTTATACGTCTTCTCAAAGTCCAGGATGTCCTGCAGGCGGACCTGAGCACAGAGAGGCGTTCACTGACACGCCGTAAAACACACGACTACCAACACATCTGAGACTTTACTGTGTTTCATTTTTATGTGATAGAGAATGTCTGTGAGAACCTTTGTCTGGATGAATAAAGTGAAAGAAAGTAAGGTCGCGCTCCGTGATTCCTCTGTCAGGCTTCAGTTTGATGCAGAACACTTTGATTATACTTTGTTTATTTAGTACTTTGTGTTTGTGCCTGTTGTCATGTTTCATGTTGGATCGGATCTTTTGTTTAGAGAGCAGAGTGTAAAGGATGAACAGTTTGAGTCCAGTATTCACGTTGGACTCAGCAAACTGTTCTACTGTCCAGTACCCCCCCCGTATTCAGTAAAGTATCAGAGAAAGTGTGTGTGTGTGTGTGTGTGTGTGTTACTTTAGGAAACAGCAGCCTCCAGTATTCATCCCAGTCTCGTTCTTGTTTCAGAGAGTCCGACACTTCGTCGACGACACCCTGCTCGTCGTACGCGGCTCGCTGCTCTGCATCGTTCAGCACAGCGTACACTTTCCCCAGAGTCTGAAAAAAACAGCAGTCCTTGAAGTACACACAGCTGCCACCATGCTGCATTCAGGTGGTGTGGGAGAGAGGGGAAACACTAAGTTTGCTTTAATCAAGATGCAGGAACAGAAATCCTCCTGTCAATCACAGCTCCTTCTTTCAGTCGTGATGGAGGAGTTTTATTTTGACAGTCATTAAAAATAAGACTTCCTGTTTGGGAACAAAGACCAGAGTACTTTAATCAACACATGAACATGGACTCTCTGTCTGACCTGGAACCGGGTCGTGGCCTGCTGGTCGTCGGGCGCTCGGTCCGGATGAACCTTCAGAGAGTTTTTGTAGTAACCTCTCCGGACCTCGGCCTCCGAGGAGGAACGCTCCACACCCAGGACTTCATACAGATCTGAGGATCCAAACAGCTCCTGACAGTCCTCCAACAGACCCATCGTCACTCTGAAACAACACACACACACACGACAGGTGACACACACCTGCGTCCAATCAGTGCAGCACAGTAACCACATACTGTGAATCTGTACAGGACAACACCTGAACATAACTGATGTTTCATTTCAGAAAGGAGGATTCAGATACCGCCAGAACCAAGCATGCCACTGCCTTAGCAACCACTTGGAAACACCCATAGCAACCATCCACATGTATATACACACTGTATATGTGTTATAATTCAGTCCAACACAACACCAGCACTCACTACAGCCCGAATACCGACTCCCCTCTAACATTGCGTTCACGGACACTGAACTCGATCAGCTTCAGGAGGATTCATCACCGGGCTGTTTGCATTGAGGTGTTTCTATTATTCTTCAGTCCGTGAATCCAAGAACAGTTTTAAATGTCCGCCTGTTTTGTAAATAATGATTAAACAAAAAAAAATTATATATATATATAATATAAAGAAGAGAACAATAAAGGTGCTTCATGTTTGCTATCGTCCATTAAGACGTATTTTAGCGGAGAAAAGGAGAGAATAAAAGGTGAAACGATCCAATTTTTGTGAGCTTGTTAAAGAGTCTATGTGCCGAATTACTTACAGGCTCCCAGTGATTACTCTCAGTTATTAAAGAATGCTGTTACACGTTTCTATTTTAATTTTTAAGCGAGGAAATTCTGAATAGACTGATTTCTGAACGGAGTTTTTCTCGCGGAGACAGACCGGAGCGTGTATCGGCTCCTCGCGGCTCCTGTCACCGCCTCGCCGGGCTGACCTCTCCGCTGTTTATCTGACACCTGCCGACTCAGTCTCTCCTATGGAACTACAGCTGTTTCTCACCTGAGATCAGTATTTCCGGTGTTTTTGTGTCTGAGATGTCGCTACCGTTCCTGTTTTCTCATCAGCCGCAATCACTCTCCGAAATTTGGCGCTGTAAGTGCGTCATATTATCGCGACGTCGTTCTGCGAAAAAAATATTTTAATAATCGTGTTACAATAGTCTCGGTTACTTGTTACTCAACAAGTCACTAAATATAAGTATAAAATATACAAATATTTTCTAACCGAGTAAACAAATGGTGTCTGTGCATCAGCTGTGATATTGAACGCATCATTGTTGATATTTTATATATATATATATATATATATATATATATCTATATATGTCTTTTTTAACATGAGCTCCCAGCCGTTTTACAGTCCTTCACTGGAATAAAAGAGACTTTTTAAGCAATACAAACATACACAATTTATAGAAATAGAAAGGGAATAACAACATTATTACATTTACAATAATTTTACAATATTTTGATAGTTGATTCAAACAAAGACACATATTGTAATTATTTCAGACGGACACAGTTTTTAAAGCCTTGTTGTTAACAGAAGATTCAATAGTTTTAACTATTAAAGTTCCTTTAAAGGCCAGTTCAGACCATAGATTGTAAATAAAGATATTTATATATAAAAATGTATTTATTTCCAGTCTGTTGTTCCGACCAAAGAGTCACGACGAGACGAAGCCGCGTCTGTGTCTGAACTGGCCTTTAAACAGAAAATAAAGGTTTGGGACCAGAGAATCTGAATGTGATGCCTAATAGTACAAAAACATTTAGATCCGTGACCACACCGAACAGCACGTTATTGAGATGCATTCAAGAGCTCTCAAAGCGGAAACTGTTTCCTGTTCTCTTGTTGGACCCGGAACTGAAATAAGAAACACTTCCGCCAACTTCTGTCTCCACTAGTTTGTAGTTAACTAGCTGGTGTCAGAGTCATTTTCTTCTGAAGTGTCGCTTTCATTCATGTTATTTCATAAAAACAAAGTACAACAAAGCGAGCTCAGCTAATGTTTCCCAACGGGCTGGAGGCCTAGCTAGTTAGCACTAGCCGTTAGCCGCAGTTAGCCTCGGGTGAGCGGGAGTGTCGGCGGCTGTTAGCGGGCAGAATGAGCTCCTTCGTGGCCCTGCACACTCAGCTGGCCACTGTCATGGAGTCTCTGGTCCATGCAGCCGTGGCGGAGCTGAAGAAGCTGGTGGAGGACAGCTCGGCCTTTCTGCTCAGCTTGGAAGTCCGGACCGCCAGCTCCGAGAGCGTCGCCGGAGAGGAGTCGCCTTCTGCGGCCAAGCCGCAGACTGACAGCCGGGAGAAGATGGTGAGGAGGGGGACAGCTGGACCTCGGTCCCTGGGTGATTAGACCCTGTTAAATGTATTGTGTTGTTGTCAATTATGGTTAAATTTTGCTTTTAAAGTTTAACTTTAGTTAGTTTAAAATGTATAATGTCAGTTTTTCCTTTGTGGAAATGAAGGTTTATAAGTTTATGTGGGAACATTTTCAGCTTTAAAGGAAGAAAAGTTTAGACGCCACAAATTAGTCTGTTACTACATTTCCCATGATTCAACATGCAGTACTTTATTTCTGTCTCACACAAAGAAAAACCTCCCGACACACACTAAAACAAAATAATGATAATAATTAAAACCAGCGTTGCCATGGGGACGCTATCAGTAACCAGCTGTGATGTATAACATCATAAACTCACTCACAGCATCTGTTAGATGCATAAAGTCTTGTATAATATAATTATAATGGTGTAACTCCTCACTGTGCCTCCGGCTGAAGAAGGTTTTGAGTGACAAGAGAAACACAAGAATTCTGGTTCTGTCGAGATCTTAAAAGCGTTTATGTCTGAACGCCTCCTCATGTTGTCAGCAGCATCTGATGTTGGTGTCTGTCTCTGTGACCTGTCACCTTTGCCAGGTGCGGTTTGCCTCCATCATGGAGACTCTGGGGAACGAGGCTCTGGGGAAGATCCTGAACATCGTGGATGAAGCCAAGCTGCTGGTGGACCTGGAGACCGGGAGAAGCAGCAAGAGACCGCAGACCAGCATCCTCAACGTCCTCAACAAAGCACGCGTCGGTACGTATGCAGGCCCCGCCCCTGCCAGTCAAACGCACCAATCAGGAAAGCTACCACGTGATGATGTCATACTAACATGTGATTTGCCCGTCACAGAGGTCGAACACTCGTACGGAGTCCGTCTTGAGAACTCGGACACGCACATATCCACTCAGGTAAGACCCTCCTCGCCTGCTGACTCACCTGTTCGTCAGTGATGCGTTCATTGACCAGTCCGTGATGTCTGTACAATGTGATGCTGCAGACCAAACCAGAGGAGGAGGGAAATGAAAACCCGTTCGTCCTGGCGGTGACGGTTAAAGACGAACACGGCAACATCGACCTGGGAGCCATTGCCGAGAGTGAGTACCTGATCAATACCTGTCCCAAGATCAATATTTGCACCTGACCAGATCACAGCCTCTGTTTGCTGTTAAGTCACCACTTCCTCCATGTCTTTCACATTAAAAGCCTACAGAACTTCATGGGACAGAATCTATTTACTTCCCTGGCACGCTTTTATTTTGACACGTTGACAGGAAGAGTTTCACTAACAGAAGCTGAACAGCCTGAAGACGAAAACACGGCGGAGAGATCATGTTCAATATCTTTAAATGGAGTAAATACAGGAAATCATCAAAAGTCTTTTTATTTTCTGACAGAATCAAATGTATTTCATAAAAACACCGTCCAACGACCTCTGACCCCCCTGAGGGTCTGATCAGGTAACAGGTGATCTATAAACTGTTCTCCTTCCTGTGTGAATCAATTTTAGTTTCAACTGATTTCATGTTTTTTCTTCCAGGAGCTCGTATTGAAGCTGTTCAGCCGGTGACCTCTGACCTCCAGCAGCAGCAGAAAGTTTCCAGCACGCCGGAGTTTGTTCTGCAGAGCGTCACGTGGAAATACTTCATGTGCACGGCGTGCGGTAAATCCTTCACGTCTCAGAGCAACCTGAAGTCTCACTACCGCATCCACACGGGTGAGAAGCCGTTCGCCTGCAGCGTCTGCGGCCGAGCTTTCCGTCAGAGGCAGAGTCTGAAGAGCCACATGCGAACGCACACCGGCGAGCGGCCATACGAGTGTCCGCAGTGCGGCAAGTGTTTCTCCAAGCAGACGCAGCTCAAGACACACGCCGTCATCCACACCGGAGAGAAGCCATACAGCTGCCAGGTGTGCGGCCGCCGCTTCAACGTGCTGCAGAACCTGCACCGCCACGAGCACACCCACACCGGCAAGAAGATCTTTGTCTGCGGCATTTGTGGGAAAGGCTTCACCCGCGCCGTCACGCTCAAAACACACGAGCTCATCCACTCCGGACAGAAACCTTTAAAGTGCGAGCAGTGCCCCAAAACCTTCCGCCACGCCGTCAACCTCAGGAACCACCAGAGGATCCACAGCGGCGTGCGGCCGTTCAGCTGCGACCTCTGCGGGAAGAGCTTCCGCCAGTCGGTGAACCTGAAGATCCACCGGAGGATCCACACCGGCGAGCGTCCGTTCAGCTGCCAGGAATGCGGAAAGACGTTCAGCCAGCAGAGCAGCCTGATCTCACACGGCCGCACGCACTCTAAAGAGCGGCCGTTCGCCTGCGGCTCCTGCGACAAGACGTTCAACAACGCCAACAGCCTGAAGCTGCACCTGCGCGTCCACACCGGAGAGAAGCCGTACACCTGCGACATCTGCGGCAAGACCTTCAGCCAAGGCAGCCACCTGAGGACGCACAAGAGGCACGTCCACGCCGGCGGCAAGCAGTTCATCTGTGACAAGTGTGGGAAGAGATACTCGGACCAACGCAACCTGAAGCTGCACAAGTGCGGCTACGCGTGAACGTGATGGCACCGGCGGGAATCCTGTTGATTTGACAAATGGAATAAAATGTACAGTTACTTCAATGGAGTTTGGCACGCTCAGAGAGAACAAACACTAGAGAGAATTTAGTTTTTTTTGAATTGTTAAAATGGGTGTTGGGTGTTAGACAGGAAGTGGACCTGTTTAACCAATCAGAGCTAAGAAGCGTTAAAGTGGGCAGAGCCTCTGGTTCAGGTATTGTTCCTCCTTAAAGGTAAAGTTTCCTCTGAACAGTTGGAACAGTGTTTTTTCTCAGGAAGGTTCCTCACTGAGTGAAAGGACCCTGATATAAGCCCCGCCCACTGAAATGCTGTATTCTGATTGGTTGAAACCATGCATTTAAGTTATGTTAATTATGTTGCTGAAATGATCTGTAAATGTGTACATGTGCACATTGTTGCTTTTTCTAATTTTATAGATGATATTTTTCATTTGTTTGGATATAATAAAAACTACAAACATCTGTAGGAGGAGCACATCTGTGAGCCTCTGTCCAGCTGCTGCTGAGCCTTAAAGGAACAGTTCAACAATATTCACGGTGTCTGTCACATCTGATTTGTAATCCAATCAAAACCTGTGTAACATAATGACATCATAAATGTGTTGTTTCAAGAAAAAACTCCTTTTACAGAATTATTTCACATTTTTATACAATATTTGATAAGTTTTATTTAAAAACTACAGGGTTTATATAAAATAGCAACCACCAAAGCAAAAGTATTGAGGATTTTTTGCTTATTAATAAAAAAATTAAATTAAAAGTTAAATTAATTTGAAAAAGTAACCAATAATTCAGTATTTGAGGGGTCAATAGTAATTAATAATTAGTCGATTTCTTTGCATTTCCTTTTATAATCCATCTGACGTCAGGCCGACGTAACCCCTACGTCACCTCACCTCTCAACATGGCGCCTCTCCGCCCCGAGCTCACCTGTCACGGCTGAGGATGAGAGCAGCGAGACATCCAGAGAGCGGCCGGACCGACCGTCACTCTGCCGGCCTGAGGCCTCTGTGTCCCGGTATGATGTTCCGGAGGACTCCGCTGTTCGTTCACCGAGGAGGAGGCGCCGCAGCCGGGTTTGTTTCTGCCGAGAAGCGCTGATAGAAGATCCAGAGAGGTGCGTTACCGATAAGTTACCGACAACAACACCGGAAACCAGCGGGTTTTACCTTCAAAATACAAACTGCAGTATAATAAGACCGGAAACCATGGAATTACCTTCAAAATAAGCAGAAACCAGTGATTTCCCTTCAAAACTATGGAAAGCAGATTAGGACATTATCTTCTCCCTGCTGCCATTCGATGTTTGATATGATGATTTTAAAGTATATTAACAGATGAATAATGAACTAATCGGTTTTCCATTAAAGCTCACCGGAACAATAAGTTAGACCTTCAAAGTAAAAATATGTGCGTTTGTTATTATTCTGTGTTCTTCGCGCTGTCGTGGATGTTGGAGTGAAATGGAAAGAAGCGATGACGTGTCCTCTTCACCGGTGACTGTAAACAACAAGTCCTCGCTGTGTCATCATCATTATCACCCCTCCTCTGCTGATGTCATCGCCCAGGGTCATCAGCAGGTCACATGTTCAGGAGGCGGCGAGGAGGTGGCGCCCGGCGAGGAGGTGCAGTGTGTGGATCCCGCCACCTGTACGCTCTGCTCCGGGACAGATTACGGCCTGCGAGGGCCAATCAGACGCTGCTCTGACGTCAGGGAGGCAGGTGATGGTCAGGGGGCGGGGCTTAGTCTGAGAGATGATGTCACCCAAACAGACAGGATCAGTCTAAATGTGGAAATGAAGTGTTCGTCAGCGTGCTCAGACAGCATGGCGTGCTGCACCGAGGGGTCAAAGGTTAACCACTGTCACGGACTGGATGGTGATGGTCGCTGTGGGGGCGGGGCTACCAGAGGCACCGACCGCCATCTGGATGAGCCCACCTCTTCGAAGGCCTCTCAGGTAGATATAAACCCTGTGACCCCCCCCTCAGACTCTGACTCAGACAAGCAAGAGGCGGATGTGACCTTTGACCTACCAGAGATCAATTCTGATGATGACGCCTTCATCATGGATCTGCCGCTACCGCCGCCGGGCGAGTTGAGCCCCGCCGCTGCTGCTCGCTCCAGAAACACGTTCGAGTGCGGTCGCAGGCAGAGCGCTCCAGGTCAGCTGGTGCAGGACGACGGGGGTTCAGAGTCTGAGCTGCAGTCCAGGAGGCCGGGGATCGTCGAGTACTTCAACAGGTAAATCAGACATGAGGCTGATTAATACTGGATCAGTACTAGACTGGTACTGATAACGGCTACTAAGAGAAAAAGAAATATCAGTCTGTTTGTTTGTGTTGTACAGAATCACATGACAATAATTATTAGCACGCTGCCATAATGTGAAAGATTAACATTGGAGCCACCTGGTGGTCGAGTTAAGAATCACACTGAGGACTCAGTTTCTTTCTCAAAAAGTCGAGTTCGAACAGATTCAAACTAAAATGTACTTTACTTCAAATTAATTAGAACGCAACCCTAGCAGGTAAGCTAGCAGATAAGCTAGCAGGTCCTGATCGTATGGTAGTGATGTTAAGAGCGCCCTCTGCTGGACCACAAGGCATTGATTCAGACTGAATATGTCTAATTTTGTGCGTGCGTGTGTGTGCGTGTGTGTGCGTGTGTGTGCGTGCAGCAGGAAGCAGCGGTCCGTCAGTCACAGTGTTGCTGGTTGGAAGCTCTTTGGTAAAGTTCCTCCCAAACAGAGTCCCTCCAAACAGGCTCGGATCATCCAGCAGGTACGAGCTTCCTGTGTATGTAAAGTCAAATTAAAAGTTTATTTATGTTCACCTGAAGCTGGACAATAAATAAATATAAATATAGACACAATCTAAAAATAATAAATAAAACTTTAAAAATGGGGTTTCCACGAACTTTCCCAGGGACCAAGGACCTTTTTAGGAATTCAGGAACTGAACCTGAGTTTGGAGCGGAGGAACCAGGGCCTAAATTTAGTTCCTGTAGGACAGTTCCAGGTCCCTGCTGGGTGGGTAGCATGTTCCAAAGGTTCAGGGACTTTGTAGGACTGACTGTCACTCAGACACCGCGGCTGGTTCAACTTCACTCATAACAAGCAAAGACTCCGGCATCGATATCAGGTTGTTTATTAATGTTCAAATCAAAGTTTGAGTTGGAGTGACTGAGAGAGGCAGCGGAGAGGACAAGTGAGTGAAGAAGATGAGGAGTTCAGTCTCCTTTTCATTCATTCATGAGATCCAGCATCAGAGATCAACAGTATGTACAAACAACGACTGCGTCAGTTTTAAATCGGTCCGATCGACACGGTTTAGAAACACAAACGGGAACGTTCAGAAGATTTTTAGTTTCTAGTTTAGTTCTCAGGGATTAGTTCCTCCTGGTTTCATAGTTCCTGGAACTTTGTGGTCGAAAAGGAGATGAAGGTCTGAACGAGTGGGTGTCGAGCTGTTTTTTAAAGGTGTCCACAGAAGTCCATGAGAGACCATGACCTCAAAGGCTCAGTCTGCTTTAGTTGTGAGACCGGAGCAATCAAGAGTCTTGAATCTGATGTGGATCAGAGTTGCATGAGACCTCTTTGATCAGTGAGATAACGCTGCCTTGTGTCCTCCAGCAGAGCGTTGAGATCAGTCTGAGCTCTCTGTCCTGTCCAGACCTCCAGGACTCTGGGGTACGGACTCTTTACTGCTCGTCTTCATCATCATCATCATCATCATCATCCATCTGTCTGTCTGAACCTGCAGTCTTCATCGCTCATCATGTTCTGCCTCTAAAATGTGTTTTGCATTCAGTCTCTGCACATGATCTTCATCAGAGTGAGTGATGACAGGAAACGCAGGAACAGCCACAATAAGAGCCCTCAGCTCTGCTACAGATTTTATAACACTGGAAGTTTTTCTTCACTGATTTTCACAGAAACATTTCCTGTAACTGTTGAACTTACAGTCCAGAACTAAACAGATTTGTGCAACAGGTGAATTTAGACATCTGTCTGAAGTCTGACTGTTAGTTGGATCTAAGCCTCAGCATGAGTCTGGTCTGACTGTCCCTGGGTCCCTCTCTGAATCAGGTTCAGGTAGGAGGTCTGTTTCTGGACCAGTGAAGACCTCTAACTGGAGGCAGAACTTCAGAAAACACTGACTGATACAGAGGAGTTCAGGTTCTGGTTTTATGTTCAGGTCTATGTCCAGTTGTGTGACCAACACTCATCCTGTCTGTCCTCCATAAGTCCCCTCCGTCTGTGTCTTGTTGTCAGTTGTTGTCATAGCGACTGAGGCGTGTCCCACGATGTCATTGCAGGAGTTCGAGGCGCGGCAGGTCACAGCATGCAGCTCTCCTACCCATCATGCCGCAGGGCAGCCGAGCAGGAGGAAGGTGGAGTTTGAGCCGCTGTCTACCACAGCGCTGATCCTGGAGGACCGACCGCCGTACGGCTACTTCCTGCTTCTCTTTCTGTCTGTTCAGTCACTTCCTGTCTGTCAGCTGTGAGTGTCGGGCGGCCATCTTGTGTCCTGACAGTTTGTGTGTGTGCAGGAACCTTCCAGCCAAGTCAGCAGAGGAGACCCAGAGACACAGACAGCAGTACGAGCAGATGGTGGCTGGAGCCAAGAGGAGAGGTCAGTTTGCTCTAACCTGCTGCACCTCCCACATGGGTGGAGTTTAACAGAGTGTATATAGACACACAGTAAATCCTCCATGACGCCTCCTGTTTGTCTGTCAGAGCTGAAGGAGGCTCAGAGGAGGCAGCGGCAGATGAAGGAGAGGTTCAGACAGGAGGAGGTGATCTCCAACGCCTCGCTGTTCTGGAACCAGCACATCCTGCCACACTGGGACACCATGTACGACCTCTCGCTGTGTGTCACTGATGATGTCAGAATGTTAATGCTGTGATGTCAGAGTGTCTCTGTGGTGTTTCAGGCGGTCGAGTCGTCGTGCTCAGGACCTGTGGTGGGGGGGTTTACCGCCCAGCGTCCGAGGGCGGGTCTGGAGCCTCGCCATCGGCAACGAGCTCAACGTCACTGCAGGCATGGAGGACGTGTCCTTGGTTTTTATTGATCTAATTCTCTATTAAGATTTGTATCATTGAGAAACACTCCTCTTCCTCCTGACCTTCGTCTCCTCCTCTTCCTCAGAGCTGTATGAGATCTTCCTCTCCAGAGCGAAGGAGAAGTGGAGGAGCCTCAGCGAGACAGAGACTGATGGTAAGAACACACGTTTTAAACTGACCCTCTGACAGATTGAATGTGGATGACTCACCTGCAGATGTTCACCTGCAGACGGAGCGTCGCTGGCTGACATCACACGGGACGTGTCCAGAACTTTCCCCTCACTCTGCGTCTTCCAGAAGGTGGGACAGTAGAGTCAAGTAGAGAATCACCACCTGCATAATAAAGAAGACGTCTGTTAAACTGGAGAGACAGGAAGTGAATTCATACTTTTATTTTGTAGGGTGGTCCTTACCACGACCTGCTGCAAAGCATTCTGGGAGCTTACACCTGCTACAGACCTGATGTGGGATACGTGAGTCTCACACACACGCAGACTTAGAACTTGAAGTGAACTCGTCTCAAGTGACCTGAGGATGATCTCTGGATGTCTCACTCTCTCTCTGGGTGTCTCACTTTCTCTGGATGTCTCACTCTCTCTCTGGATGTCTCACTCTCTCTCTCTGGATGTCTCACTCTCTCTGGGTGTCTCACTCTCTCTGGATGTCTCACTCTCTCTGTGTGTCTCCAGGTGCAAGGTATGTCCTCCATGGCAGCCATGTTGATCCTGAACATGGACAATGTCGAAGCCTTCATCAGCTTCTCCAACCTGATCAACAGACCCTGTCAGCTGGCGTTTTACAGAGTGGACCACCAGCTGGTACACACACACACACACACACACACACACACACACACACACAGAAATGTTTGTGAGGACCCTCATTAACAGTGAAGACTGGCCAAAATGTCCTCACTTTGCACACAGCAAAAATGAAAACCCTCTGTCTAACCCTCTGCCTGTCTGTCTGCCTGTCTGTTTGTCTGCCTGTCTGTCTGTCTGCCTGTCTGTCTGTCTGTTTGTCTGCCTGCCTGTCTGTCTGTCTGTCTGTCTCTCTGCCTGTCTGTCTGCCTGCCTGTCTGTCTGTCTGTCTGCCTGTCTGTCTGTCTGTCTGCCTGTCTGTCTGTAGATGCTCAGGTATTTCGGGGCCTTCCAGGTGTTTTTCGAGGAGACTCTTCCTCATCTCTTCCTTCACTTCCAGTCTTCAGACCTCACTCCTGACCTCTACCTCATGGACTGGTGAGTCTCTAGACTACATCGGACCACAAATAAAGTCCAACAGAGTCCAGCAGAGCCCAGGGGGAAACTGCTAACCTAGCTTAGCACAAGGACTGGAAGCAGGGGGAAGCTGCTGCTGTTTTCTGCACAGTTTAAGAGGTTTTCAGAGATAAGCACCTTAAATTTTACAAAGTCATCCATTAGTTTGTACTTTCCAAGTTCTCTTTTGAAGGAGCTAGGCTAGCAGTTTCCCCCTACTTCCAGTATTTGTGCTAAGCTAGGCTAAACATGTCTTGGACCTCTGTGTCCTGGACTCACAGAGATGAAACTAATATCCACCTGAAACATGTGATCCTGAGTAACAATGTGGTGTAAAAGCACAGGAAGTTC